>CABHPR010153681.1:38959-51310 GCA_902168415.1 Peromyscus melanophrys | reverse complement strand
TATTTATTTATTTATTTATTTATTTATTTATTTATTTATTTATTTATTTATGCTAGAGTGGGCATCTTGAATAATTCTTCCTGTCAGGAAAATTGGTCCCAGGAATTTAGGAGGTTGGCTGCCCCAGATGAGACAAGCCAAAGCCAGCTCCTTATGGGGTACAGACTCAGGGCCAGATGCCTGCTCCTGCAGTCCAATTTGAACTGGCCATCTTTCCAGGGAAAGGTGAGTTGCTAGGGTGACTAAGACTGTGCGAGACGCCGTCTGGATGCCTGGCTCTTCTGGAGCCAAGAGTGGGTTCTGAATGTTCACCGTTAGCCCTGGACTCCTTGCCCTGGTGAAGGAGGGTAGGCCTGCCTTCTCCAAATAATCCCACACTGCACACATCAGGTCTGGAGTCTGACAGCCTTGTAGAACGAGGATGGGCCACATCCCCTGCACTACACAGACCGAGGGCTGTGCTAGGGACGGGTAGCATGTGTCTGATAGTCTCCCACCGTCTCCCACCCCAGGAGGAGTAGCAGGTGTGGGGCTATATTGCCTGTGCTGGGGGCTGTGCCTGGGGACCGTGCCTGGGGACCTCGGTCAGTGCTAGCTCCAAGTCCTGCCTCCGGGCTAGAGGTGGAATGTGGCTCATGATATTACCACCCCAGCTGGGCCTGGGTCTAGACCTGAACACTCAGGACTTAGAAGTCCTGCCTTTTTAGAGACAGCTCTCTGTCCACTGCTGCCTCTGCTTCTCGACCTGACTTTCGGGGGCGGGGAGGGGGGCTTTATCTCAGGGGTCAAGGCAAAACAGACAGAGAGGAGAAACGAAGAGGGAGGTTCCGATTCTTACAGGGAAGTGACAGTTACGCTAAGGTCGGCACCTGACGCTTCTCCGAAACAACTAGTGACCAGCTATGTCCAAGGGCTTCCTTGAGTAATAATATCTCAAACGGCTCGGTGAGCGGGCATGCTCCATTCACTGAAGCGTAAAGAGCACACATGTGCAGAACATGAAACAGCTGGGCCTAGGGAGCGCTGTCCCCCTAGCTGACTCCCCCACCAGGTTCAAAGGACAAATGTCGCTTTACCAAGTGACAAATGTGACTGCCACAGCAGAATGTGCCACAAGGCTTCTCTCGTGCCATAAGGGTGCTTTTAGCATCTCCAGGCACCTGGCCCCAGGTAGGTGGGGTGGGGGTGGGGGTAGGACAAAAAGGGGCTGTACTGACAGGGCTCTTTACCAGGGTGTGGTACAGATGTGCCTGGTGGCCTGGGTCTGTGGTGCTCCCAGATCCTGGCTGCTCTGCTGCAGAGTGGCGAAGTTGATCTGCAGGAGTGGGGGAGGGGCCCTAGGTGGACTAAGGGGAGTGTGAGCCCCTTCAAAGCTCCCACAGGCACCCTTCCTGCATGGACTGCACTGGGAATATCTGCAGACAGGACCCTGGTGCTGACCTGGGCCTTGTGGGAGCTGGCGCCGGGCTCTTCTCTGTCACCAGAGTAATTTGTGCGTAGGGGAGGTGCCTCTGTGTCTGCTACTCTGGGAACTGGAAGCTTTAAAAAAAATTTTTTTTTTTTTTAATTCACTGCATTTGATGAGTCCCAGATGTGCAGATCCCGCGTCAGTCAAAAGGGTTGATGGCTTGATGGTGCTTCAGGAAGGGAAGCCGCAGGGCAGCCAGGAGGCCATCATTTCACTTCATGGAGAGTTTCTTCAGCTAGGGGATGGAGGACACCTTATGATGTCCCCAACAAAGCACCCCGCGCCAGAGCAAGGCCAGGGCAGTCACATGATTAGGTGCTGAGTCCAGGGTTTTCAGAACCAGTCATGTTCGGTTTTTTTTTTTTTTTTTCTTGAAAAAGTATAAAGTATACATACATATAAAATTTATCATTTTTATTTAAAAATCATCTTTATTTATTGAGCATGTATGTAGGTAGGCATGTACATGCTAGGGTGCGTGTGTAGACGTCAGAGGACGACTCACAGGGCTCCATCTTTCCTTTCATCACTGTAGATCCAAGCAAGTGATGGAATTTAGGTTTCCAGGCTTGGCCACAAGCACCTTTACCCATGGCGTCATCTCACTGCCCCAGAATACACTACTTAAAAAAAAAAGTACTTATTTAGTTATTTTTGTGTGCATGAGTGTGTCTGCACATGTGCTTGTGCACGTGATTGTATTGCCCAAGGAGGGCCGAGAGGCATCAGACCCCCAGAACTGGAGTTACAGATGGTTGTGGATCATCCCATGAAGGTGCTGGGAACCGCACCTGGGTCCTCTGCAAGAAGAGTAAGTGCTCTTTCTTAACTGCTGAGCCATCTCTCCAGCCCTCCAAAATATTTACCATATTAAAGTGCACAGCTGAGGGCAGTTAGTGTACTGGCAGCGTTGTGTGGCCAGTGCCACGATCTCCTTCCAGAACATTCTCCTCATCCTGTGTCCATGAGCAGCTGTGCCTCAGGCTTCCCCTCCAGCACTTACCGCTGCTCATCTCTACAGCATTTTCTTTCTTTTTGGTTTTGAAATGGGTCTCACTGTGTAGCCCTGGCTGGCCTGGAACTCACAATATAGCCCAGGCTGGTCCATCTTCTTATTGCTTGGATTATAAGTGTGCCACCACCATGGCTCATTTTTGTGCTGGGGTTGGAACAAGGCACGCAAGGCCAGTGCTCTGCTGGTGAGCCATGCCCCTGCCCCTCACTGGGGGATTCTAGGCAGGTATCTGCTCTACCTCTGAGTCGTAAATCCCTCTGTAGAGCACATTTTTTCTTCTCACACTTCTACAAATGCCCTGCTTAGTGTTTTGGGAACACTGTGCATATGGTTCTGTGGATGTGGACACAGAGGAGACAGCAGGTCACGTGGTCATTGGATGTCTAACGGTGAGAAAGCTGGCTCCTTCATCCTCTGTGAGGAAGCATCATCAGCTTGGCTGCTCTTACCCAGATGACAGTGAGCTCTTCCGTGGTGGGTACAGACAGACACTGTTGCCTGGAGTTTTGTGGCAGGGCTGACGTCTTGTCCTGAGTCACAGCAACCCACTGAGACTCCTGTCTCAGACATTGCCCTGGGGGAGCCCTGCTCTGTTCCCCACCCCCAGATTGCAACTGTGGTATTTTCGGGCAGACGCCCCCCTTTCCAGGCCATGGGGACATGATGATCTAGCCAGAGGGAGGTTTGCTTGGTCTCCAGTGCTGTGTCAGCTTAGGAAAAACCCACAAAATTGGGGGGGAAGGCCTAATGAGGGATTTTGCAACTTCTGGACCATCATAAAAAAAAATTACAAACTATGAAAGCCCGAATTTTCAATTCAGTTTCTGGAATGTGTCATGTTTTGATGCTGAATGGCGACATTCCAGAAGAAAAGGCAGCCACGCTTCCATTTTGCTTGGAGGCCAGAGATCCCATTAGCTAACCCTGTCCCAAAATTCTTTCAGGCAGGAAGAGTTCCACTTGCTCTCGAGGACTGGGGCTGGCATCAAGCCTGTGTCTTCTGACCCTTCATGGAGTGGGTCCGGGCCACCAGACCAAAGAGACCATGCATGTTTCAGCTGCAGGGAAAAGGGAAAGGGGGCTGAGGGGAGCCGCTGACTGCACCAGGCAGAGCACCATACAGGTCCACAGGCCTGGGATGGGAATGGCCAGAGTGAAGAATCAGCTCAGGGTAATAGTGTCTATCTTGCCATCATGGCTTGTACCACTAAGCAACCCCTGCCTAGGAGCAAGTCATGAAGGAAATGGAGGTGTTTGCCCTGGGATATAGCTTTTTCTAGACTGAGTTGTGTTGCCAAAGCAAGGGTACCCCAGGGACTCTGGGAATATGAGAACTACTCATGGGGGTTTCTGGAGCTCCGTGCTTACAGGCAGAGGCGTGGGGTGCACGGTAAAAGCATTGGGTGGGGCTAGCTGTACATCATACCATGCCATGCCCTGACCTCCTTTGCCAACAAAAAGCAAGCCCTCTACCACTGACCTCAGTGTGCCCAGCTGACCTGTGGCCACTGTATGTTTGCTCTGGTCTGATTTTATTCCCAATGATTCTTCCTAGCAGAAGCCATCAGAGTCTTCATGAGTGGCAGGGATAGAAAATGACTTGAAAATGGGAATTTCTTGACACATTCAAAGCACTCCTTCCCGCAGGAAATATGAAGTATGTTCTAGGATTAGGCAGGTGATAAGAAGGTGAGCCAAACTCTGGAAGTGTTGGGGTCTGGGAAATGTTGGTTAAGGTAGGGGAAGGTAAACTGCTGATGTGACTGAGTTGGCAGAGCGCTTGCCCAGAATGCACGGCGCCCTGGGTTCCATTCCCAGCACCCCATAAACAGAGCATGGTGGCACACACCTCTAATCCTAGTGCTACAGGTAGAGGCAGGAGGATTAGCAATTCAAGGTCATCCCTCAGCTACATAATGAGTTTGAGGCTAGCCTGGGCTATGTGAAGGTCCTGTCCCAAGTAAACAAATAATAGAGCAAAACTAAAGGCAGGGAAGGCGGGGAAGGAGGAGACAGGTGGACTTTGTTTGTTTGTTTTTGTTTTTCAAGACAGGGTTTCTCCGTGTAGTTTTGGTGCCTGTCCTGGCTCTCGCTCTGTAGACCAGGCTGGCCTCGAACTCACAGAGATCCACCTGGCTCTGCCTCCTGAGTGCTGGGATTAAAGGCGTGCGCCACCACCACCAGGCAACAGGTGGGCTCTTTAGAGCAGTGATTCCCTAAGTGGGGTCCCCAGACCAGCAGCAACCCTTGTGACCTCAGTAGAAACATAGGTCTCAGCCCAGACCCGAACCAGGGAGTGCAGCTGCTATCTATCTGTTCTTGTCTTTGAAACAGATATTACTATGTAGCCCAGGCTGGCCTTGAATCTGCTAATCCTTCTGCCTCTGGAGGAGATTGGTTGCTGAAACATTCTTGTAACCCCAAGCCAAGGAGCAGGGTGTTTGGGGCCAGAGTTCCCCTTAACAGTACAGCACGTGGGAGGCCTGGTTTAGTAGCAACCAATAAGCCCAAACCAAAACCTTTCTTGGGAAGCATGCCCCGCCTGGTGGCACACCATGCGCAGAGCTGATTCCAGATGCTCTGGAGCCCCAACCAGTGTCACAAGGATCTTGGCGCCTTCCAGAGAGTGTTGAGTGGCTCTGAGTGACAGGGACCTTGCTGGGTGCATCGACTTACCTGCTCTGGAGCCAGTCCCGCACCGACCCAGAGCTGCTCCAGCTGCAGGGCTGTGGAGACAGCTCAGTCGGCAAAGTGCTTGCTGTACAAGGTCAAAGACCCGAGTTCAATCCCTAGAACCCGTGTAAAAATGCTGGGTGTGGTTGGTGTGTGCCTGTGATCTCAGTTCTGTGGCTTGCTGGCCAGCTAGCCTAGCTGAATCTGCAAGTCACAGGCCAGTGAGAAGCTTTGTTTCAAAAATGTAAATCAACAAATAAGGCATATGACTCCTGAAGAACATTCACACACACACACACACACACACACACACACACACACACACACACACACACAGCTTCCACACACATCCTGGCTGTCCTCCTCATTGGCTGAACACACTATTTATTCCCAGGACCTTGGCAGCCTGGCTAGCACCAAGAGATATTTTCATCGGGGCCTTGGCAATGTGGGACAAAGTGCCCTGCCAGCTAGGAGATGAACCCAGCCCTGTCTGGGTGAGGTTCTGTGCTGCCTGGCGGGCCCTTATCTGGACTCCTTCCTCTCCGTTTACTTTTCAGGGCTGTCGGGGCCAGTCTCAGCCTAGAGACTCTTGAGGGGCCAGTCTGGGGTGGGTGCAGTTCTTTCCTGTGTGCTGGTGAGGTTCTTGAGTGGCCATTCATGCCTCTCGTAATTCATCCTTCAAACAGTCTGAGCAAACGTAAACAAACTCGGCTTTCACTGCAGCTCAGCATCTCAGAGACCATGGACCATCACTCATCTGCTGTCGGGTAAATCTCCTCCCAGAGAGGCTACAGAGCTCAGCCAGCCTACGGAGTCTCTCAGGCCCTCCTAGCACCCCCCCACCCCCAGGGGAACCATTTCCAGACTTCTAATGGCGCAGGCTGGGTTTGAACTTCACATGAAGGAACTGTGTGTGTTTAATCCTCAGAGTCTGGCTGGTTTGGCGCCACACGCAAAGGTGAGACTCTGCTGGTCTGCTGCGCAGGGACAGGCTTTCGAAGTAAGCCAGACCTCACCCAGCACTTCCATCCGGCAGAGGCTCCCCATAGTGACCTTCGGAGCTCCTGGCTGCCTGACCCTGGCTGCCTATGACCCCGCCTCTTTTCTGTGCTTGACTTTGGGACGTGCAGGTGGCATCGCCTCCACATCTTCATCCTTCGTCCACCCCAACCACAGGGACCACTGCTCTACCTCTTCAGGGCCTTTTCCAGCCTAGCTCAGGCACCAGCGTTGGTTATGTGTTACTTCCCTTCCTGGACAGGATCCCAGGACTTCCTGGGATGTGTGGAGCCCTACAGAGGAGACTCCGTGCCCAGGCCCTTGCTCTGCCTTGCTGAAGCTGTCCCACCCTTCTATGGGCATTGCAGTAGGGCTGTGAGGCTAGTCCAGGTTGCAGCCTGTCTCTCAGAGGAAAGGCCTCCTGGGATCAAAATTCACCCAGAAGGAACACAGAAAGAGATGTGGTGGCCGCTGGCCAGATAGGCATTGATTCCTTTGCACCCATCCTGGCCCAGCCTTGCCATATCTCTGAGGAATAGAGGCATGGAAAGGTGGTGACCCTCTGGGTAGCCCTCAGCTCTGGCAGAGGGTAGGATTTGAACCCAGGCCTGACTCAGACATGTTTCCCGCACTGCTCATGACTCTGGCACCAATCATTTCCTTTTCCATGGAGGTGGAGGGCTCCCTTTCTTTATCCAGCGTTTGATATGAAGTGTTGCCAGGGAAACTTTCACACATCAGCAGAAGTCAGACCTAGGAGTTATGCGTGGGTTATTTTAAGAATATCTTAATTTATTATCTGGGCACTTAATTTGGTTTAAAAAAAAAAACATATTATCTTGGCCTGCATGGAACATGCTTGGTTTTAGCACAAAGTGATTTAAACATTTGTTGACTGAGTATTATTTATGTCCAGAATTAGTCCAGCATAATATTTTAGGCCTTGAATCCCAATTACTGGACAGACTGAGGTAGGAGGATCACAAGTACAAGGACAGCCTAGGCATCTTATAGAGACCCTGGTTCAAAATAAAAAGGGGAAAAGAAGGCCAGAGATGTAGTTCTATGGTAGGGAGAGCAATTGACTGCCACGAGAGAAGCCTTGACCTTGATTCCTAGCACCACATACACACTCCATCAAATTGGCTCAGCATATGGTGTTTATTATGCATCTGAATTTGATCCATGAGTCCCCCAAGGACTGTGTCTCTTGCTGGGGGAACAGAGGACACAAGATCCTGTGAGGATGAGTGCACTGCTGGCCAGCACCTGGGTGTGGGGAGCTTGGGTGCTGTGGGGTGGCCAGCAGGGACGGGGCCAACCTGTCATCTCCCTCGGGTCTGACCTTGATCCTGCCAAAAGGCAGACAGGATCCAATGAGGAGGGGAGACGCTGCAGCCTGCTGTCTGCCACTCACCCAGGCATCTGTAACGGGACGGGACGTTCTCTGCTTAGCCCTGGGATCACTGCTTGGAAGTGGGGGTGAGGGTGTCCCTCCTCCCAGCACGCTTCATTCCCAGGATTTCTGGGTGGTTTGTGGGTATGACTGTGATCCGTCCTTGGCTTCTTACTCAGATGTAAGCTCTCTCTTTGTTAAATTTAAGGAGGAGCAGAGCCAGGGAAGGCCGGCTTTGTGGGGTCAGTGGCCGTGCAGTGAGCAGGGCTCTGGGCTGAGGCATCACACCGACGTCGGGCAGTGGGGCAGAGTTGCTGCCTGGGTGAGATGGACAGATGGGAGGCTGGAGTATAAGGAGTGTATTGGCCCTGCCCCTAGGCCTCTCTATGACGGTAGCCAGCCTGTTTACTATGCTTGTTTACTGTCCTTTAGTTTCCTCCTCTGTGAAATGGGCTCATAAAATCAGTGACCTTGTCCGTTGTGGAGATGGTGACACATGAGATTCCAGGAATGAAGGAAGCTTGCACTGCTGGGTCATCCCCACTCGTCACACCTTGGCCAGGTCATCAACGGGGATGTGGACTCACTAGCCTTTGGTGTTCCAGGGCTGACACATCAGCTTGGGGGGGCTGACAGCTCAATTTTCTGATAGGTCACCAACCAGATAACACAACCTCTGTTAAGGCTAATTCATACAGACTTGAAAAAAGGAAGTCCCATTTGAACCAAAGGCATCAGAGTCTTAAGGCTGAGACCTTTAGAACTGCATCTCGCTCTGTCTATGTCCCGAGGTGGTGGATGGCCAGTGGGCAATTGCGGTGGTTTTTCCTAAAGACACTGTCTTTAGTGACTTAACGTGGGTTGGGGGCTTGAAATTGGCCACAGTGGGACGTGTACACCAAAGGGATGGGTGAGCGCCATAGAACAGGCTGTTTTCTCGAGTTTCCAACACATAAACAGCCCATTGTGGATAGCTAGAGGGAGAGGTGTGTATCGCAAACCCAGTGGGGTGGCGGGCAGCTCCCAGACAGACAGGCCTGTGACACGGAAGAGAGGTGCCTTCAGAAGGATGATCAGCTTCATATCCATGCACAGTTGCCTGGGTGGTTCCCAGACATAGGGCTGACACTAACCCCTCCTCCCCCAGTCTGACGTCCTGGGACCTTCTTCCCCAGAAAGTCAAGTAGCCCAGGCCATCCTAAGCTAACACCTGAGTCAAGTGTCCTGGGGCTTCATTTCTCCCAAGTGTGAGATGTCAAACATTTTAAGGTTCTATTTGGCTAAGGCAAAGGTTAGACCTTGAAATAACAATTGCGGGGAGACCTGCCCTCCTCTTAGCTCCATGCCTTTGGTCACAACCCCCCTCTTTTGTTTGTTTGTTTGAGAATGGGTCTCATGTAGCTCAGGCTAGCCTCAAACTCACTATGTGGCCAAGGATGGCCTTGAACTTCTGATCTTCCCGCCTCTACCTCCTGAGTGCATCACCAGAGTTTAGAGGTAGAACCGAGGGCTGGACACCCTACCAACTAAGCTGAGTCCCCAGCCCTAGCCCAAGCTGTTGAACGCCTCCTGCAATATCATTTCCAGCAGGACTAATTTATTATTTCTATCCCTCAAAACCGTGGGGCTTAGAGTGCCCCCCCCCCCCATATATGTAGCTGCATCCCAGAGAAGCTGAATTCTCTGTCTGAGGCCACACAGCTGGTGTGGGGCAATGTCAGGGATCGAACCCAGGTTCTGTTTCCCTGAAAGCCCAGGATTCAGCCAACAGAGAGGCCACCATGGACCACAGTCCTTATATGGCTCCTCTGATCCAGAACAGAGGAGACATGCCCTTCCCCATTCATTCCATAAATATTTATTGAGCAGAGTTGTGTCAGACAGACTCTGGGGCTCAGGGGTGAGTAGGCTGACAGATCTGCCGAGTGATTAATTCCCACAAGGCTTTCCAGGAAGGGGAGCCCATGGTGAGCAGAGGTTCACTGGCGGGCTTGGCAGCGGGCACTCTGGGGTCAGGGGCTGGGCTGTAGGAACAGTGTGTGCAGAGGCTGGGCCAGCAGCTGGTGTCTTAGCTCTGACATCTTCTTGGCAGGCTTCCCCAAACACAGAGCAGCTGGGCCACATGATGCAACCACCTTCCCTGTTGGCCCCTCATTTCTGGACCAGGGGCTTTGCTAGCTTTAAAACAACACTGCTTTTAGGCCTCTAAATGACATCAAGTGCCATCCGGGACCGGTGGGGTCACTGGAGGGTTAACAGGATGGCAGCTGCGTTGTCCTCCAGCCTTCAGAAAGCTGGGTTTCCAGTCTTGGTCCTCCCTCCAACTGGCCACGCAGACTCGCAAGCCTGTTAATGTGGACAGGACTCAGCTTTGTCTGCTGTAAAACGGGGCTGCAGATCTTCTGTCCACGGTCATGTCCCGATGCACGCTGCAGCCCTGGGAATGTTGGCACTCCAGGAGAGCTGCTTTCACAATCTGCGTCTCGCCATTGACCCTGGGATCCAAGAGCACCATCCAAGCTTCCTGTAACCCTCTTGCCTTGTTCTTGTGGGAACTGGACGCTTAGCTACCTGGGGTCTCCTGAGTTCTGTTCTGTAACTTTAGCAAAAGAGAACAAAATCTTGCAGGGACCCTCTTGGCTGTGTGGCTCCAAGTTGGTGAGCGATGGAGTGTCAGAAGGTTGGTAGGGGGAGGCTCCCCTAGAAATGGTGTTGAGAATTAGGGGGATGGCTCTGTGTGCAAATAAATTCCTGTGCAAGTGTCAGGACCTGGGTTCAGATTGTTAGAACCGCTGTAAAATTCAGGCAGGTGCGGCAGCCCCCTGTAATACCAGCACGCAGGAGATAAGAGTCGGAATCCCTGGAGTAAGCTGGCTACATAGGCCAGATGAAACAGTGAGAGAGTGCCTCAATATATATAAGGTGCAGAGTGACCGAGGAAGACACCTGACATCCACCTTTGCACAGGTATGCATGCAAATGTGTGGGGACATACATATTCACCCCCACACACCGTATGCAGAAAAGAAGTGAGGGAGTTGAATTTGGCAAGGACAAGGAGAAGCAGGTGAGAGGGAAGAGAGCAGGGGTGTGGGCCTTATCCCAGAAACTGGGGGAGCTGGGGCCCAGTCCCCCACTGTGACCAGCTGAAAGACTGAGGAAAACGAGGATGTGGCTGTAGCTGGAGAGGGCAGCTCACACCGAGTGTCAAGGACACAGCACCCATGGTACTGCGCATGTGTTTGCCAAGGAGGGGCGTGTCCTGGGTGAGTACCCCAGAGGCTTTGTTCATCTCCCTGGGGTGACACATTAGCGAGTCCTCATCTACAGAGTCACCACTTGACCAGCCTCCCAGCATCCTTCCCAGGAGGCAGCACAGAGTCCCAGCACCCTAGAGCCAGGCCTTGTTGCTGTGCTTTGGATGTCCCTGTCCCTGGGTGTGGTACATTGGTGTGCTCCAGTCAAAGGGGGGTCCTTCTGGAGAGCATCATGAAAGGGGGTGAGTACCCCTTTAGCCTCAGCTCTTGTCTCTGGCTGTCCAATATTGGGCAGCCATCTTAACTCAAGCCCCGTCCCATTTGTAGCATGGGAATTATAGGACCGCAGCTCTGGGTAATGCAGAGCCAAGGCAGCAAGGTGCTCCCATGGGAACTTAGAGAAGGGCAGGACCCCTTCTAGAAGCCACCAAGACTCCGTGTCAGGATCAGCTCAGTCATTGCTAAGCTCTGGGCATGTAGGACAGCATGTATGCCTCCTTCACAAAAGGTTTTTGGGCTAGTGCGATGACTTGGTAAATGGGTAAAGGTGTTTGCCTCCAAGCCCGATGACCTATGTTTGATTCCTGGGACCCACACTGACTCCAGCAAGTTGTCCTCTGACTTCCACGTGCACCCATGGCAAGCACCTATCCTACACAAATTAAAATGGTAGAAAAGGCAGACATACATATGCAGTGCTGAGGAATGAGTTTGGTCCCATGTATTCCAGCCCTTTCAAATTTTTTTATTACAATTTTCCAAATCAGATTTGTTTTGCCTTTGTGTGTGTTTGTGCACCGTGAACATGCCTGGTGTCCATGGAGGTCAGAAGAGGGCATCAGATCACCTGGAACTTGGGTTATAGATGAGTGTATGTGACCATATTGGTGCTAGAGTCGAACTCAGGTCTTCTACAAGAGCAGCAAGTGCTCGTAACTACTGAGCCATTTCGCCAGCCCCTTAATTTTTTATTTTGACGTGAGACCTTGCCAAGTTGCACAGGCTGGCCTTGAACTCAACATGTACTCCAGGCTGGCCTTGACCTCGTGATCTTCTGGCCTCAGCCTTAGAGTGCAGGAATGTGCTACCACATCTGGCCCTGACGCTAGTTTTGATGCAGCTGTTGGGGCAGTGGATGGGGAATGGTCCCCACAGGCTGGGATGCTGGACGTGTCCCTGTGCCCCATGCTTGTGGCTAACTTTTTTGACAGCAAGCACCAGGTCTCCTCCCTCCTTACAGCTACCACCCAGCAACACCTGAGACACACCTCCTCTTGCTCTGGTATTGCCTGGTGTGTGGTTGGTCTGCTGTGGCCTGGCCCCACAGGTCACATGTCAGCCACAGTGCCAGAAACCAGGAGCCAGAGATGGAGCTGTGGGTGGAGCTGGCTCCTCCCGAGGTCTTCCCTCGGCACTGTCTCCCTGTGTCCTCCCAAGCTTGTCCCTCTGTGTGTGTTTGTGTCCTGATCTCTTCTTTTTTATTTATTTATTTATTTATTTATTTATTTATTTATTTATTTATTTATTTATTTATTTATTT
>CABHPR010153681.1:7408-36713 GCA_902168415.1 Peromyscus melanophrys | reverse complement strand
TCAGCTACAAGCACTCTACCAACTCAGCTACAAGCACTCTACCAACTAAGCTACAAGCACTCTACCCACTGAACCACACCCCCGCCTCACCTTTCCTGTTCTGATGCCCCGTTTCTCTCCTTCATTTCTCTCTTCCATTCAGTGGAGTCAAGGCCTGACTTCTCTCCCTGTTCAGCCCTGTTTCTGTCCTTGTCCCCCAGGTCACAGTCCCACTTCCTCCCCCAAGCAGCCACTGACTTTCAGAGACCACTCTGGTACTAATGGGTCCTTTACAGTCTCAAGGTCTGGAATGAGTAGCCAGCTATGTGGACCTGAGCAAGGCTACCTTTGGGGAACACAATATGAACCCCCATCTTTTCCCTTGGGAAAGCTGGACACTCTTCCAAGATGTCAGCCCACGGGTGACTGTGTGCTTTTTGGGGGGTGGGGTAGAAACATAAAAAGGCACCCTGGATGTAGGGGAAGTTTTTTGGTCCCACCTAGCCCCACAGTCCTGATGAATCTCTCTCACCCGAGCTCTCGCAGCCGCTTACAAAATAATCACTCAGAGGCTTATAATAATTACAAACTGGATGGCCTATGGCTCAGACTTCTTGCTAGCTAGCTCTTTCATCTTAAATTAACCCATTCCTATTAATCTATGTGTTGCCACATGGCCGTGGTGTTACCAGTCTGTTGGCATCTTGTTGCTTCTTGGGCGGCAGGCTGGTGTCTCCTCTGGTGTCTGCTTTTCTTCTCTCTCTATCCCTCTTGGATTTCCCACCTGGCTCCTTTCTGCCCTGCCATAGACCAATGCAGCTTTATTTGTTAACCAATGGGAGCAACACATATTCACAGCGTACAGAAAGATATCTCACAACACCTGGATTCTGGGTAGTCTCCCTTTTTAGTTGCTCTGTCTGTTGCCTGGCCTTTGCCAAGGATGACAGAAGCCAGAGTGGTCATCCCTTCTGAGCTCTTCCTACAAGCTGTTTGGGGTAGCCAGGTGAAGTGGTCATTTGTGCCTGAGTTCCAAAGTGGAAACATTACCCCTTGACTGGTTTTCCAAAATCGGGGTAGGGGTGAAGATGAGGAGAGGCTGATCACACCCCACAGGGTCACTTGTTGCCCACTGGCCTAGACCCTTTCTACCTTGGTAGCTTTTAAACCTTCAGAGATTGAGGTCCTTGGCTTCCCAGGCACTGCCCAGGGTGGCTGAGTACCACTCACACATGGATGGGGCGCCCAGTGATAGCTCAGAGAGGCCATGTTGTCAATGGTAGCTTCAGACTGTCCTCATACCCCCTTGCCAAGGCTGAGACAGCTCCTGCTGACCCAGGGGCACTCCCTGGGCAGATGGGTGGTGTGGTGTGTCATGGAGAACAGGGTTGGAGGTATGAGCGTGGGGACCTGAGGGAACCTGGGAGAACAGGAAGTATTAACCCCAATCTGCAGATGGGAAACTAGACTCAGAGAGGCTGAACTGGAAGGGACTGGCCCTTGACATACATGGTGAGGCTTGCTGCTCCCATACCTGCTGCTCCAAGGAGGTGTGTGGTAAACATGAGAGTGTGGGGGAGCAGGCTCCCTTCTCTACCTTTCAGCCTTCTGCATGCCTGAGGCTTAGCTAATGGGTGAGTTCTGTGGAGTTATTGTGCATATGCTGTATGTGTGCAGAGAGGAAGAGCTTGTCCTCCTGGGTCTGCTGACCAGGTGGGCACCTCCACCCCCATCAGCAGGCTTCTAGAGGCTGAGGTAACATGGTGACAGGTTGAGCAGAGCCAGAGGTGGAGGGAACCCAAAAGGCTGATGAAGGACTCGAGGCAGTTGCAGAAGCTAAAGGCTGAGGGGGTCACAAGTGGGAGTGGGAAGACTGAGCTCGTAGACAGGGAAGGGTGTGAGGAAACAGAACCGTGAAACCTCACCACCTGCCACATCTTGCTCCCTAAAAAGGAAACAAGTGAGGTGCCTCTGAGGAGCTGTGTGGTGCTTGGATTTCTGATTTTTTTTGCCAACATTTCACGGTGCTCCTGGAGAGTCGGGTATCCCCAGTGGGTCCCACAGACTTGGAGCCGGAGTCTAGCTCTAGACTAGCTGGGTATGTGACTGTGAGTCAAAGGCCGGCCTTCTCACAGCCTCGGCCCTCTTTTCTGTAGAAGGAAATGAGACGGACACCTCTCCAGGACTGTGGCAGGAAGGCGAGGACTTGGATGAATCCAGGGCTGGCACTGAGGGTATGGGTGGGCTCTCAGCTCCTGAGGACGGCCCGAGGGTGGCCAGGGCTCTCACCTGCCCTCTCTGTGTGTCTGATTGCTGTCAGTTGGCATCCCCCTCCAGTCTCCCACTCACTGAGGCAGAGAGAAGCTGGGCTCACAGGCATCTGCTAGAGGCACAGCCAGAGCTCTGACAGCCTCGGGGCTGGGGTTTCTGCTTTGCCCTCCTGACGTCTGTGCCCTTGTGCCATCTCTCCCCTGCAGACTTGGGATGAGGAGCTGGAGAGGTCTGCGGCAGCGTGGGCACAGGAGTGCCTGTGGGAGCATGGGCCCGCCAGCCTGTTGGTATCCATCGGGCAGAACCTGGCTGTGCACTGGGGCAGGTAAGAGTCGCCGGCACCCCGAGCTGCAGTGTCCCCCCACTTGAGTGGGATCTGGCTGCTGCAGGGTGACTGGCTTGGTGTTCCTGTGTGTTGTCAAGATGTGGAGTGGTAGAGTACTTGCCTGGAAGATTTGAGGTTCTGGGTTCCGTCCCCAGCACCATAAACCAACCAACCAACCACCTAATGGAGCAACCTGCAGCTCTGACAGGCTCAGCTCTTCGTTTATGGCCTACTGCTTGGCCAGACAGCAAAGTATTTATACAAAATTCCAGCTGACGCCCAGACTGCCACCCTGGATGGTATCCCTTTCCTTCTATCAGCCCACTTCCCTCTAGATTTATGGTGTCTCTTCGTTTGAGATGGCTTGTCCATCTGACAGACCCACATACAGCCGTTCTATCCCCATGGCTTTGGCCTGGTGCTGGGTCCTGTTCTGAGGCCTTCTGGTCATCCCTCCTGGGGCCCTGGGCCGGTGATGGGATTAGAGGCTCAGAGTGTCCCATCCTTGATGGGTAGGTTTCCTTCCCTCAGGCATGCTGGCATGCGTACAGTGTTCCTAGGAGTGACAGGCAGGCTGCCTTCTGCCCTAGCACCTCATGGCACGTGCCTCCAAGGGGCTGACCAGGGTGGGAGGCCGTGTCCTGGGGACTTGCTGACCGCGGCTGCTGGTGCTGGGCCCAGGCGGTAATTGTTACAAGACCTCAAACTGCTTGGCTGACCACAATGCTGTCACAAAGGGTCATTCTCTATGAACCAACCACTCTCTTTACACTTGCTGGTGACCAAGGGACTGCGGGTTCACAGACAAGTTATTATTTTTTCTTCCCGATTGACACAAAATAAAACAGTGAGCGCATAGTGCCTCACACCTGGAATCCCAGTGCTCAGGAAGAGGAGGCAGGAGAATCTCGAGTTCAAGGCCAGCCTGGAGAAGTGGCCGCAGATCAGTGGCCTCACCACAGTGTCCTAGCTGTGTGTCACTCTTCAGCCATTTACTTAATGTCTGCTGGCCTTTACATCAGCTTCAAGTGAGCCTATAACAATGCATGTCTAGCCAGGCAGCAGTGGCGCACACCTTTAATCCCAGCAATCGGGAGGCAGAGGCAGGTGGATCTCTGTGAGTTCGAGGCCAGCCTGATCTACAGAGCGAGATCCAGGACAGGCTCCAAAACTACACAGAGAAACCCTGTCTCGAAAAGCCAAACCAAACCAAACCAAACAAAAAAGCATGTCTATCCTTCTCCTCTCTGTCTCCTTGCAAAGTCCCGTCCCCCTGCTTGGCCCTGACCAACTCTGTTTCTGTCCTCCCTCCCTCCCCCTCCCTTTCTCTCTCTCTGGAACCTCCCACATGTAATCACTATTGCTGAGCCACACCCCACCCCCTTTCTCACTATTTTAGTGAAGTTCTCACTGAATTGTCCAGTGAACTCACTCTGTAGCTCAGGCTGGCTTTGAACTTGACACCCTCCTGCCTTAACCCCCGGAGGAGCTGAGATGACCGGCCTGCAGCCCCTTGCCTGCCCTGCAGGCATTCATGTCTTAAATCAAGGTGGTCTTGGCTGTAGTGTGTCTGAAACCTCGAGCTCTTGAGCTGCTTGCGTTTCACCTGGTGTGCAAGCAAATGAATACATCATTAAGGTAGCAAATGTAAATCCTGCACACACAGGTGCCTTAGAGGCCACCCAACATGGGGTAGTTTCAGGCAGGTGCCGGCAGGGTTGGAAGCCTGGCTCTGTGGACCACCCACCGCTTCTGTTCCTCTAGGTACCGCTCTCCTGGGTTCCACGTGCAGTCCTGGTATGATGAGGTGAAGGATTACACCTACCCCTACCCCCACGAGTGCAACCCGTGGTGCCCAGAGCGCTGCTCAGGGGCTATGTGCACCCACTACACACAGGTAATTCGGGTGCTGATCTCCACTCAGCCTGTGCCCTAGACCTGGGGACTGTGTTTGGAAATGTGAATGCTGGCATACTTAACTGCCTGAGGCCTTTGCTTTAACTCGGTGCTTCTCAGAGCACGCTGGTTGGGGTCCTGCTGCTTACTATGGATGAGTTCACGGGATGAGAAACTTGGAGTAAGTGCTGGAAACTTCTATGGCAATTTACATGGCTGAGGCTTTTCACCATTGTGTGCATATAGCTTGTTTTTAAAAGGCATGTGCACTCCCCCCGTGGATTGGCCTTCTCTGGTGCCCTATATACCAGAGTTGTCCCGGGGCAGCCTGCCCCTGAGCTGTAACACAGTGCTGTCTTTTCAGATGGTCTGGGCCACCACCAACAAGGTTGGCTGTGCTGTGCACACCTGTCGGAGCATGAACGTCTGGGGAGACATTTGGGAGAATGCTGTGTATCTCGTCTGCAATTATTCTCCAAAGTAAGACTACGTTGTCTCGGTCGTACAAGCTGGCTGGGGTGCACTTGTTTGCCACAGGGGAACTAGCTAAAACTGGTCTAAATGGTTTGGAGAGTCAGCAAGGACTTGGGCCCCTTTTTAAGGTCCCCCTGGCCCCAAGGTGGCTGCAGAGCTCCAGCACTGTGTCTTCCCGTACGATTCTACTTCACACAGTAGAAACGTAGAGATGGTTGTGTCCGTCGGCATTTCCCCACGAAATGTCAGTGGCCAGAATTAGATCAATCATAGACAAGGGGGACCACAATGGCTCCAACTGGTTTTATGAGTCATCTCCCAAGGCAGTGTACAAGCAAGAATAGTTGTTGTCTGGCAGGAGGGAGAGACGGAGTGGGGTGAGGAGCAAGACAAGAGAGAGTAAAAGATAAAGGGTGGTGGTGGTGAGTAGTGCTGTTTTCTCTGAAATGGAGCCACAGATGGAGTCCTAGAAGACACGCCCTCCTACCAGACTGGCTTCTACTTCCCTTCCTGAAGAGGCCGCACCAGGTCTGCCCAGGATACTGCTCTCTCCTCAGCATCCCTGTCACAGTGCGTCACTCACCCAATGGCTCACTGCACAGATATGTGCAGAGCAGAGTCACTTACCCGTTTGCAGTCTGTGGTCTGAACAGTGATGCCTGCCGCCATCCTGGCACGGGCACAGGCGCTGTGGTGGCTTCTCCAACCTGCTTACTTACTGGAGGAGTGGAGCAGGCCAGAGGAGGTGGAGTGAGGTGGGGGTCGGGAGCTGTGGGGTTGGGAGGGAAAAGACTGTGGAGAAACCATGGAGCATGGCTTTGGGGCTTTGGGGCTGAGCAGCCGCTACACTCCAGCAGGCTCTTGTCCCCAAGGCGATTCCTAGCACGGTTGAAGGTAGAAAGTGAGGGACAACTTGGATCAAATCTTTTTGTTTAAAAATGCTGGCATCTCTGATCAGAAACATAACTCTTGGGACCAGTGAGATGGCTCAGTAGGTAAAAGGACCTGCCTCCAAGCCTGAGGACCTGAGTTTGATCCCCAGGACCCACATAGTGGAAGGAGAAAACCAACTCTCACATGCACGCGCGCACACACACACACACACACACACACACACACACACACACACACACACACAAAATAAATATATGTAAAAAGATTTTTAACAGAAATAAAAATTTTCCCTTCCTTGGCACTATTCTCTCCCCTTTCTTGGTAAAGGTACCATATCATCATGGTCTTCTGCTTAACCAGCCTAGGACCTGTAGTGACCACCTCAGGCTAGGGCCTGATGGCAGACACTTGTTCATGTCATGGCCTGTTTGGGAGGGTAGACATCTAGAATGAAGGCCTGGAGGCATTGATTCTGGGGAGATCTCCCCTGGCTTGTAGGTGCCCATCTTCCCGCTGTGTGCACACGTGGCCATGAGAGAGGGCAGAAAGTGAGCATGTGCTTTGGGACTCTTCTCACGAGGGTACTGGTCCTACTGGAGCAGGGCTCTACTCTCCTGGTTCCATTAACCTTAATTACTTTCCTAAAGGCCCATATTGAAATGCGGCCACAGGGGAGGTTGGGCTTCATTGTGAATGGAGGAGGCGTTGCCTGGGAGACCCATCCATGGTCAGTTCATTCCCTAGTTACTTTTGACTGCTATATGATATCCTATGCTGTCCAGGGCCTTTTCCTCCAAGAGTCATTCCCTATCTCTGAGCTGGTCAGGTCACCATCATGGAACCAGGGCGGGAACAATGACCAAGAGCTGGGAATGGTACAAGATGAGCCTGATTTTTGCCCCAACGGCCTTATGGGTAAGGAGGGTGCCATCCATGAGTTTATCGGAGGTTTTGGAGCCTGGCTCTCTGCTGCCTGGCTAGAGAGGCCACCCAGTCTCTATGAACACTGGTCTCTGCCCTTATGGGCCTGAGAGCCTGGGGGTATGATCTATCGTTGAGGAAAGAGTCCAGGGTACTGAGGAGAACTGGTCTTGCAGATCGGGACAAACCCCTGTGGAGACTCAGTTTTCTGAGGAGACCATCAGACTCTCCCATGAACAGTGGGTGGCATTTCGGTCCATGCTTGATGTCCCACTGAGGTTCAGCTCAGTGTCTTCCACTGTGTGTCCCCAGCCCAAACACCTGCAGAGTTAGAACTGTGGGGTCCACACCAATGCCCAGAGGCTGTTCCAACTGTCCAGGTGGATCAATAGAGAGGGTGGTGGACTGTGAGAGCAGAGGAGGAGGCAGGACCCCTCCCCCAGGGTGGACCACCTCCCTCCCTGGCTCAGTGAGGTCATCACTTGTTGGCCATTGGAGTGGGCCACAGGGTGCATAGAGGAGTCTGTACCGTCTCTCCATGACTCTAGCAGGAGCCCCTGCCTCCCTAGAAAGCAACCACAGACCCCACTGGTGGGCCTCTTTGCTTTATAGACACTATCAAGAAGAGCCTTGCCCAAGGATGTCCTGGTGGCTACCCACTGTGTGATTAAAGAGCCACCTCAGGGTAGGGGACACTGTCTGAGATCGCTCAGATGAGTCTGGGGCTACATCTGTCACCCAGGGAGTCATTCTTTACACAGTGCTCAGTGATAGGGTCTCATCATAGAACCCAGAGCCCCCTGGCTGACTGGCACTGGAAGGAGAGGCCAAGAAGCTGCCTTTCCTGTACCAGGATTGTGTCCTTCTCCCAACATCAGGGGCTCTGTCTGAGGTTCCCTAGTGGGCCGCTGGGCCTAAAGGATGTGTGGGGTTGGTTCATGGTGTTTCTGGTCTGTCTCCAGGGGAAACTGGATTGGTGAGGCTCCCTACAAGCATGGCCGTCCCTGCTCTGAGTGCCCACCCAGCTATGGAGGTGGCTGCCAGAACAACCTATGCTACAAAGGTACGTGGCGCGAGGGCCCCACCCTGGTGTGGCTTTCACCCTTGGGCCATAGATGGTGATGGCTGAAATGGAAATAAAGTCAGACCCAGACTCACTCCTGCAGCCACCCCTGACACCGTTTAGGTCTGTGCCCCTCTGCTCTCTGCCCTTGGCCCCTGCCACCTGCAGACTCCACTGTCCTGAGATGCCCCTCCCCCCAGGCAACTCCATGGCTTGGCCCAGTGGACAGTGGACATGGCCCTGGACTCAGACTCCCTCCTCGCCTTCTTTAGCATGTGCAGTCTGCTTAAGACAGAGAGGGTTGTAAGTGAGAGGTGGTGCTCACACCTGCCATCCCAGCACTTGGGTAACTGAGGCAGGAGGATTGCCACGAATTTGAGATCAGCCTAGGCTACATAACAGTACTCTGACCTCCTGGGATCTCCCCAAAACAAGACCTGCACAAAAAGTCCAGGTGTTTTTGTTTGTTTGTTTGTTTTTTGTTTTTTGTTTTTTGAGACAGGGTTTCTCTTTGTAGCCCTGGCTATCCTGAAACTCACTTGTAGACCAGGCTGGGCTTGAACTCACAGAGATCTGCCTGCCTCTGCCTCCCAAGTGCTGTAACTAAAGGCGTGCACCACCACTGCCCACCAAAATCCAGATGATTAACATGGAACTCAAAGCAAGCGCTTAGCTTGGTTTGAGTTTCACCCCATCAGCCACAGGCACTGGTGCCCTTGTCCCAAACGTATTCCCTTATCTCCTTGAGAGTGACTGCTGTCAAGGCTGCCTGGGGGACAGGCTGCTTTCTGCCTGGGGCTCTGTTGGCTCACACAGGGCTGCTTAGAAAGCATCCATTTTTCCTCTCACCGTAGACACCATACATTCTCACGCTTAACGTGCACTTGACATCCTGGAATAGTCTGGCTCTCAGAAGTTGTGTCTCAGAAGTGGGGGGATGCTCCCCAGCTGAGCAATGTCTGCAGCTGAGATTTATGTTCTGTGTGGCTACAATAACTGGCCAGGGCTGACAAGGTAGGGAGTGGGCAGGCTCTGCTGCAGGGGAAGGTGGGCATGCAGCAGTGACCCTCTTTCCTGTACTGTCCCTGAGATGTACACGGGGTCAGTCTGTAGGGCTCTGGGATGTGGAATAGCAGAGGTCCTAGTTCATAGAAGACCAGGCTCTCTGCCACTCCAGCTAGCTGATGAGAGGGGCACTACCAGAGGGCTGGGACAGAAGCGGGAGAATTCAGACCCCTGGGTATGTGGGCCTGCCTGCAGTCTGTCCCGTGAACTGCCTTGTGCCAAGTCCCCATGACAGCTCTTCCCTGGATACAAGTCTGATATCCCCGTCTCCAGGGAGTCTCTGGGTGTCAGGCAGACTTGCACCTGCCACCACGTTCTCATGACCCCCAAACTCCTCAGGAACTTGGTTGCCCTGTTATTACAGCTGCTGGCACACTCCAGGGCATTGGGCAGGTGTGTCCTGCGTGCTAGGGAATAAACAGACCCTCCCCTCCACAGAGGGCTCTTTCAAGAAGTCAGAGCACACTGAGGCCCCAGACACTAGCCTACCCATCCCTCGGTGCCCGTGTGCTTATTTCTTTATTTGTGGTGGAAAACACCCAACTTGGCTTGGCAGACATTCTCGTTTTCTTAGCTAACCATGCAGAAAACCTCCCCTAATTCAGCTTATCTACATAAGCCACTAAATAAGGGTGTGCCGTGGCACCCTTAAGGCCATGACCTATAATGGGGACACGAGGATTTAAGGATAAGGACAGAAGTTTCCTTCTATCCGGTACCTCCCTGTGGGGGAATAACAGGCTGGGGAGGTACTCAACTCCCGGTCCATCTACATCCCAGTTCTGTGAACCCAGATGGGTCTCTTTTACACCCCCTTGCCTCTCTGAGCCTCAGTTTCCTCGTGTGTGAAGTGGTTGCTGTGTCTCTTATGGCAGAAAGATGAGGAGCGCGGGCAGGGTCTGTTGCTCAGATGTGATGTCACCATTCACAGAGCCAGGGGGACCTGAGACCCCTGGCTTGGAGCAGACTGTGTGTTGAATATCCTGGGAGTGAACAGAGCTTGCCTGGTCTGTGCAGGAATGGTTACCAGGAAGTACCCAAGTCCCTAGGGTACCTCACAGAGGGGATTGGCTGCATGTTTTTCAGCTTTCCATTTTCATGTGTGGGGCTGGGGACCACCTGCCCTTGCTCTGAAAGAGCAAGCCACCTCAGACCCTCCCAAACTAGATTTCTCTCAGTAAAGCTTGCCTTTAAAGTTATCAGATCCTAAAGCCAACGGAAGAAACCCAGCTCACTCCCAGACAGCCCTGCTGTCAGCAACGGGCTGTGAACGGCCGCATTGATGGGACAGATGTTGAGGCTGCCTGTGTAGCCTAGGGGCTCAGTGGAGGTTCAGCCCGGAGTTGGTGCTACTGTGCCTTGGGAATTCCAGCCTTGGCAACCTCAGACCTTGTTGGTGGGTGTTCTTTTTCCTTGGCTCTCAGGGGGTGGGGTTTGAGTTGCTCGTTCACTTGGAATTTTGTTGAGCTTCTCCTATGTATGGGGTGTTGGGCGTACAGTGGGCCATGAAACTGGGGCTCCTGGTAGCAAAGATGAAATTAGAGCCGGCCAGCCATATGCATGCCCTTTCACCTCTGTCTTTCCTATCCCTTCTCCTCTCAGGCCAGGGCTAGCCTGGGATGAATTAGTCTCCACTCACTTCCCCAGTGCTCTACCTAGAAAGGCAGGGGCGCCTCACTTGTTGGCCCTTCATTTGGATACCTGTCATGGTGGCAGGGGACATCAAGACCCAGGCTGCCCCTCTGTGAAGACTGTGCTTTGCTCCAGGAGAGACAGTAGCCCTTGAGGATGATGGGCCTCTGTGGAATCAGAGAGGCCTGTGGGTGCTTCATTTCCCCTCCTTGAAACAGCCTTGGACCAAGCACATCCACTGATACCCAACTCTGCCCCAGAGATGACATTTTCTCATGAAGGAGACTGCCAGCCTTTCGGGGGGCGGGCCTATGGAAGTGTTAATAAGCGAGGTTAAGGTGGGTGGGTTGAGCTGCGAAGAGGCAGTGAGGGAGATGTGTTCAGTGGTTTATTGGACGTCAGGGAGCTTCCTTTGAGGTGTGTGGAAGGTGTTTCCTGGCTCTGGCATACAGACATTTGTGGAGAACTGTGGTCCTTGGTGGGGCTGCCTGGGGCTCGTCATGGGTCAGGTGGTACAGGAGGGCAGCCCACCCTCGGGCTTGGCTTTGGCTGGAGGTCAGAGTTTGGTGTCCTGGTAGTCCCCCTTCTGTTGTCCTTCTGAATGAGAACGGAGATTAGGGAACTGGTCCTCAGGGGCACCACCAGCCCAGGAGGTGAGTGTTTTGAAGGGGGAGGATGATAATGGAGAAAGAGTGGCCTATGATGCCCTGGGGTGGGAAAAGATTGAGACTGAGTAAGCTGCCATTTTTTAAACCAGGGGCCGGGGCTTTGGATAGTTCTGTGTACCAGGTCTAATGCTTTTTGAGACAGGATCTCATTATGTAGTCCAGGCTGTCTTGAACTCACAATTCTCCTGCCTCAGCCTCTGTAATATGAAGATTGCAGGTCTGTGCCATATGTCCCACCCTTGAAGTAGTTTGAGATAGAATGTACTGGTTAGGGTTTTTGTTTGTTTGTTTGTTTGTTTGTTTTTGGTCAACTTGACACAAGCTAGTGTCATCTGGGAAGAGGGAACCTCTATGGAGAAAATGCCTCTGTTGGCTTGGCCCGTAGGTGTGCCTGTAGGGGCATTTTCTTGATTAATGATTGATGTGGGAAGGCCCAGCCTACTGTGAGTGGTACCACCCCTGGACTGGTGGTCTTGAGTTGTATAAGAAAGCAGGCTGAGGGGTTGGGGATTAAGCTCAGTGGTAGAGCGCTTGCCTAACAAGTACAAGGCCCTGGGTTCAGTCCTCAGCTCCGGAAAAAAAAAAAAAGAAAGCAAGCAGGCTGAGCAAGCCATGGAGAGCAAGAAAGTAAGCAACACTCCTCCATGGCCCCTGTATCAGTTCCTGCCTCCAGATTCTTGCTTTGGCTTCCCCCACTGAACTGTAAGCTGTCAGCCAAATAAATCCTCTCCTCCCTAAGCTACTTTTGGTCAGGGTGTTTATCACATCAACAGAAAGCCAGTTAGGGCATAGGGTCTCATAATGTGGGCTAGATTGTCAGGTTACTTACTTTATAGCCAGCCCGGCCTTGAACTTGAAGCAATCCTCCTGCTTCAGCCTCCTGCATACTGAGGTTACAGGCATGAGCCACTCTATCTAGCCAGGTCCAACATTAAGACAGTAAATCTCCATTGCTGAACTGTGGCTTGAGCCAGGTGAGTGGTCCCCGTCTCTAGGGGTAGACTCTCTGGGACTGTGCCCCAACCAAACCAGAAATCAGAGGGACCTCAGAGACAGCCACAGCTTTGAGGCTATGATTAGGGACGAGGGCAGATGATTATGGGGAAGAGGAGGTGAGACAAGTGGCCATTCTGGCATCCAGGTGTGGGTGCTGCACCCCACCCCCACCCAGGGCTACTTCTCTGAGGTCCAAAGTAAACATGGACGTGAGCTGACGGTCGGTCCTCTCAAGGCTGGTAAAATTCCACCTGGGCAGGCCTGTCCCCAGCACAACCCCTTCTCTCTAGTTGAAATGACTCTTTGTGAAGCCAAACCTCAGAGCTTAGTCTGCAGGGTGCTTTTTCCAAAGAGCATTTTAGAGACGGATCCATCCAGTGGTGCAAACCTTTAATCCTAGCATGTGGGAGGCAGAGGCAAGTGGATCTCTATGAGTTTGGGGCCAGCCTACTCTACACAGCAAAATCCAGTCTTAACAACAAAACCACACCCAAGAGCATTTTTGTTGAACCCAGCATGTTCTCTTTCTCCCTTAACCTCTGTTAGAAGAGCCTTACAGTCAGAAACCGGAGGCGGATGAGATGAACGAGGTGGAATCGCCCCCTGCTCCCAAGGAAACACAAGTCTGGATTCAGCCCAGGGTGGTCAGACCCTCAAAGCCCAAGAAGACCCCAGCCATCAACTTCATGAGTGAGTCTATGTTCCCAACCTCTGGGGCGCCTGCCCCTAGCCACTTTTGCTAGTGGCTGGTGGAGAAGGGGAGCTGGGTACCCGGCAACAGGGAGATGGTGGGAGCTGGCTGGGGTGCATCATCAATTCTTATTTGAAAATGATGCTTTTCAGTCACTGAAGTAAACCAGACAGGAGGCTGCTGCTTTTCCCCAGGCAGGATGTTGTTTTTGTTTGTTTATTTGTTTGAAGGCAAAAGGCCCAAACTGCTTTTTAACTTGGTATATAGCCAAGGATGACCTTGAACCCCTCTTTCTTCTTCTATACCCACCACGCCTCACTTATGTGGTACCTAGGACATAACTCAGGGCTTCCTGCACGCAAGGCAAACACTGTACCCACTGAGTCACACACCCCACCCCAAGGCACATATTTTAATGTTATATTGCCCCCGAGTCTTTCAAAGGGAATCTTGGATGAAGCTGGGCTTCTCCCGGATATCCTGGCCACTCTGAAATCAGTGCACATCACATCTAGGTCAGTGCTGGGATGGTCCATGCATCCTTTCCCAGGGTCTACCTCTCAGATTAGCCCCTTTCTCGACTCTTTAAGGCTCCATTCACTCATCCATACAAGGGGGTGACCATAGCTGTGACAGGCTGACTGAATAGATGGCTTGCAGCATTGTGAGTGAGCCACCCAGAGTCAGCGGATGGCTCCCCACACTTTGAGACCAGCGTGAATTGCTTCCAATCCCCAGGATCCATGTATCCAGGCTGGAATGAGGGCTCTTGCAGGCCCTGCTGCCTAGGAGTCCACCCCCCTACACCTAGACCTTGTTTAAATCCCACCCCTGTCCATGTTCCACAAGCCATGCCCCTTGTATATCCCAACCTTTGTAAGCCAGGTGGGGCTATGGGGACTGAGTGTGTATCAGGCAACTTTCATGGTCACATGATTTTATTATTTAATGCTCTCAAGAACCTTTTGAGGGGGACACTGCTCCTGTCTCCCCTGCTTGAGGGTGGTAGTTGGATCTCAGTGGAAATAACTTATGTAAGGTCACAAGTGCCTCTAGAGCTCTGTAATGATGGAGGCCTGTCATCCCAGTGTACTGGAGGCTGAGGCAGGAGGATTTCAAGTTTGAGGCCAGCCTGGACTAATAGTGAAAACCTGTCTTAAAAAAATGACAAGAAAAAAAAAAAGAAATACAAATAAAATCTATTTATTTCTGCTGTTCAAGCCTCCCATGGAAGCTCATAACCAGGAGGTACTGCTCTTGCTCTAGTTAGGGTACAGATTTCAGAGCATTCCAGAATATCACTTGGAATCGGGGAGGGTCTTCTAACCCAGATTTACCCTCCTGGTCTCATGGTCCCCTTCCCATGTCTCTCCTAGCCCAAGTAGTCCGCTGTGACACCAAGATGAAGGACACATGCAAGGGATCCACGTGTAACAGGTGAGGGCCCAGCTGGGCTGAGCAGGGCTGGGCTGGGCTGGGCTAGCTGCCCTTGGGACCGACCCTCCTGAGACACAGTCAGTCACATGATCTGCTAAAGCCTTGCTTCCTACACTGAGCCTCCTGGACACATGGGACAATGGTACTCATACTGTTGGCACAACACACACCAGATTGAGCTAGAAGTTACCATGTGCACCTAGACTGACCCTGACACTCCTCTGTCCCCCAACCATGACACCCACTGTCACCCCTGACCACTGCCTCAGACTGAGCATTTGGCTGACGAATGATCTATCTCTGTCACATGTCACCAGAGTTTCTCAGCTGTCTCTCCTAGGGTACATGAGACATTAAGGTGGGATACCCTGTATATTAGGGAATTTTGAGCAACCTCCAAGACCTTGATCTCTAGCAAATGCCAGTGGGAATAACCAAAACTGGGGATAGTATCCTAAAATAACCAGTGTATCCTAAAATAACCCTGCTGGGCACACATTACTGCCGAGTGCTTTGTCTCTGGTCCAGAGAGGGCTACACCCTGCAGGGGCCCTCATGAAGTGCATTATGGGAATAGTAGACATGAAACCTCTTATTGTAACCAGTGTATCTCAACCCTGATGGATGCCCGCAAGCCAGCTCTCACTTCAGTTTGTGGCTGACCCCTTGGTGTGAATCCTGCCCTTGGGGCTGACTTCAAGCCAACTGAGGTTTAGCCAGCAGCCTGTTGTCTCTAAGGATGTGGGGGGAGGGCTCTGGGGGGGGGCCTCCCCCACAGAACATGAGTCCTGTTCCCTGAGGGGTGTCAATCTCATCTAGGGGAGTATTTAGAGAGTGTCACTCAAGGCCTCTGCCCAGGGGTGCTGGCACAGTCTGAGTCTGTCAAGAGCTAAGCGGAGTTATTTGAAGCACCCATTGAAAGGAGAAGGTGGCTCTCCATATCACTCAATGGACGTGAAGTCCATTCTGTGGGAGAGTCCTTCACTCACACACAGGGAGTGACATGAAACAGTAGCCAGGATGTGGCTGTCCCAGGGCCACACCCACTGGTTGCCCTGCCCAGCTGTGGAAGTCTCTGCAGGACTGTCCTCTGGGAGGAAAGCACTGAGCGTTAGCGACACGAGCCAGATGTGGTGGGACGACGCACCCAAACCCCAGGCGGTATTCGCTGTCTGCACCAGGTGAACTGGGTAGCGAGCAGGTACGCCTGGACCACATCTTATGAGAGCTCTGGAGCTGTCTAAGCTCAGCAGAAGGAGAGACTGCATTCCCTGGGCAGGAAAAGGCTGAGGGTCTGTCTACAGAGGCTCCAGAGGCCTCCAGTCAGCCAGGGTACCACAACCCAAACCACAAACTGTGGCAGCCCAGCCTTACTGTAGAAGTGACATCCACTAGGCTTCCCCATAACCCCGGGCTTTAAAAGGTACTTTAACTCATTGTATAATTCAGAAAATAATAATCCATAGAGAAAAAAAAAAAGAAAACCAGCACCCCAAGCCCCCTCAGCTTGGCATGCCCCCCCCCCCATCTATGTGGCTGAGGCCAGTCCTGCTCATGCGATCACCGATCATTCTCCAGAGTCCACCAGTGTTCCTCAGACCCTTCGCTGTAAGTAGCTACCTAACAAGCTGACACACGGCGACACAAGGCTGTGTTTGGATGGGCTTGTGTCACCTGCTGCCATCTGTCTAGTCCTTAAAGTCCCAGTACACCTGATGTGCAGTTGGGTAACTTGATGACTTTTTTTTGGGTTTGGTTTGGTTTTTCCAGACAGGGTTTCTCTGTGTAGCTCTGGCTGTCCGAGAACTCACTCTGTAGACCAAGTTGGTCTCAAACTCGCAGAGATCTGCCTGCCTCTGCCTCCCAAGGGCTGGGATCAAAGGCGTGTGCCACCATCCCCCTGCAAACTTGCTTACTTTTTACTCGGCATGTACATGTTTACAAGGGAAGTTGGAGGGTCGGTGGACATGAACTTGAAGGCTTTCCTATAGGTTAGTTTTTGGTCTGTGGTGAACAGGGCCTCATTGTTCTGTTAACCTCATTAAACAGCAAACCTTGGCTGGGGAAACAGCTCAGTACAGGTGAAGGCTTATTGTGCAAGTGTGAGAACCAGAGTTTTAGCATCCATGAGAAAGCTGGATGTGGGTCTGTAACCCCAGGACTGGAGGGAGGAAGCACAGACAGGGGACCCCCAAGGGTTTACCAGCTAGTCTGCCCACCTACCTGATGAGCCCCAGGTTCAAAGAGAGACTTGTCTCAAAAAATAAGGTGGAGAATGATCAAGGAAGACATCCAACATTGACCTTTGGCTACCATTCTCATTCACCACACACGTGTACACACACACACACACACACACACACACACACACACACACACACACTTTAGGTAGTGGACATCTGTCGTCCTAACTCTGAGGAGCAGAGGCAAGAGATTGTCACATATTGGAGGCCAGTCTCAACTACATAATGAGTTCCAGGCTAGCCTGGGCCACAAAGGAAGACTCAGTCTCAAAACAAACAGATGGGTTAGAGAGATGGTCGCTCAGCAGTTGGGAATGGCTGCTCTACATGGAGACCAGGGTTTGAATCCCAGCACTCATACCAGTGGCTCACAACACCTGTAACTTCCTCTCCAAGGGATCTAACCAGCTCTCTGGCATCCGCAGGCACCCACACATACACACAGAAACACACATCGTTGTTCATATCAGTGGGATCCATCAGTGACATTTCTGAATTCAGTAAGAAAGCTAGTGAGGAAACATGGCAATGTCACTGGGCGATTTTATCAGCGAGCTTTTCTTTATTCACGCATCAGGTACCAGTGCCCGGCAGGCTGTCTGAACAACAAGGCGAAGGTTTTTGGATCTCTGTTTTATGAAAGTGTGAGTGTGTCCAGTGTTACTATACACAGTATATGGGGAACTCCAGCAGGTAGCTTAAAGCGATAAATGAGATTCATAGAGACGGGTGTTCTGTCCTGGTTCAACCTGGAATGCCTGAATGGACTGACCTGCATGGGCTAGTGGGTCAAATGCTGCTGAAGCCACTTCTGGGAACCAGGACTGAATGTCACTGCAGGACTAGGGTCAACATACTTGGCTAAAAGGGCTTAAGCAGCTAGGCTGAGCCCTTAAGTCATGTACGAACAAAGGTGTGGCTAAGGACAGCAGTGAATGGTTGGGTGGGGTGTGTTTTAGTCCAACTTTTTGGCTTTTGGTTGGCCAGGGACAAGTGTCTCGGATGGTTCTGGGAGAGGAACCCTGTACATTTGTGGTCTCTTTTCTGCTCCCTAGTCTTCCAGCTTATGTCGGGCTGCTGTCCACTACGGCGTCATCGATGATCGAGGTGGCCTGGTGGATGTCACCAGGAACGGGATGGTACCCTTCTTTGTCAAATCTCAAAAGAATGGCGTGGAGTCCCTGAGGTACCTGCCCTGTGTGTGGGATCCTGACAGGGTTCTCTGAGTGCAGAAATGGTTTGAGGGTCAGGGAGCTGCCGCGTTGGTAAAGTACTTGCCATGCAAACACAAGGACCTGAGTTTGATCCCCAGGACCTGTGTAAAAAGCCATGTGTGGGGATGTGTATTGGTAATCCTGGCACTGGGGAGCCAGAGACAGGAGGGTCTCCGGAGCTCAGGGGCAGCCTAGCCTACCTGCTGAGTTTCAGGTAAATACGAGACCCTGTCCCTCCACCCCTCCCCCTAAAAAGGGAGGATGGTGCCTGAGGCCGACCTCTGGCCTTCACATATATATGCACACACTGATAAGTGCACCCTCCATGCCGGGCGTTGGTGGTGCACGCCTTTAATCCCAGCACTCGGGAGGCAGAGGCAGGCGGATCTCTGTGAGTTTGAGGCCAGCCTGGGCTACCAAGTGAGCTCCAGGAAAGGCGCAAAGCTACACAGAGAAACCCTGTCTCGAAAAACCAAAAAAAAAAAAAAAAAAAAAAAAAAAGTGCACCCTCCACAAGCATGCACTCCCCCGCCCCCACATGTTGTTGAAACTTTGAGACACATCTAAGGAAACAGGAAAACAAAAGACAACCCACGTGGCATTGTTGACTAACTCTTGTGGGCCATCAGCTGATCCAGAGGTCTCCGAGAGTTGGGCCACCTGTTCTGTTCTGGATCTTCCTCTAGCCTTCTGACCACTGGGCCTGCTTCATCTTATGCATTTAAAAACCTCTATTCTGTCTGAAGCAGGATCACCGTGAGTTTGAGGCTAGCCCACACTATGCATTCCAACCCTACTGGAACATATATCAAGAAACCAGAAAAGAAATATATTATTCCAGAAAGGGTTCTGGCCGGGCAGTGGTGGTGCACGCCTTTAGTCCCAGCACTTGGGAGGCAGAAACAGGTGGATCTCTGTGAGTTCAAAGCCAGGCTGGTCTATAGGGCTAGTTCCAGAACAGCCAAGCTACTAAGAGAAACCCTGTTTTGAGAGAGAGAGAGAGAGAGAGAGAGAGAGAGAGAGAGAGAGAGAGAGAGAGAGAGAGAGAGAAGAGTTCTGAAGGCTTCCCCAGGCTTCCCCAGGCTGCTGGAAGAGTCCTTGGTGACAAAGATTATAAGGTCCCACTCTAGAATAGTCTAAGCTCTTCAAGTTCCCGTGCATGCTTCAGACAGGGCAGTGTGAGGCATGTGGGCTGGTAGGAGTACCCAGTATGCACTGACTCATGTTTTTCTTTCCAGCAAATACAAGCCTTCTAGCTCCTTCACGGTGTCGAAAGTAAAAGGTAAGCAAGCCAGGCCCCGAGGGAGTAGAATTATGCATGGGGGTGCCTGGGATTTCCCAGGGAATCTCCCTCCCTTTGGTCTGTGCTTTGTAGTTATTTCAGCTTGAGCCATGGTTCCCAGGAAGGTTCTGTCAGGAGGCTTCAGAGAGGCCATTTCTCTCACTGGTTTCTCTTCCTTCCTCCCTCCCTCCCTCCCTCCCTCTCTCTCTTACTTCCTTTCTTTCTTTTTTGCTTTGTTGTCTTTTTTTTTGGTTTTCCAAGACAGGGTTTCTCTGTGTAGCCCTGGCTGTCCTGGATCTCACTCTGTAGACCAGGCTGGCCTTGAACTCAGAGATTTGCCTGCCTCCGCCTCCACCACCCCTTGGTCTCTCACTGGTTTCTAAGCATATTTAGATTTGAACCTGGCTCTAAATGGCTGAGCCATAAACACGGGGCATGGCTGCCATCTGAATACCATAGTCATGGTCAGCGTCAGGTCTGCTGTTTAAAGTCCTTGATGGGCAGAATCACTATCCTGGCAGGGATAGATCAGAAACTGAGGCAGGAGCTAGCGATCAGGCCATTGTGGCCACTAGGATCCCCCAGTTTCTCCACATGTAGACACAGAATCACACTTGGGATGGTCAAAGATGGCCGAGCGGGGGGCAGGTTTCACAAGCAAGATTCAGTGTTCAAATGGCAAGTATGAGACTCTCATGGAGAGAGCAGGAGAGATGTAGGCACCTGCAGACACCTTGGGCTGTGGGGCTATCTCCACTCTGTTGACCTGTGACCTCCGTTGACCTGACACTTTGTCTCCTGTTCTCAGAGAAGGGTGTGGACTGCCACACCACGGTTGCACAGCTCTGCCCCTTTGAGAAGCCAGCCACCCACTGCCCGAGGTAAGAGGGACTGAGGCCTCTCTCCTGAGGTGTCTTCCTACAGGCCTGCCTGGGGTATGGCTCTGTCTATGCCAGGCATGAGTAGAAGGCTCTGTGCCGAACTGTACCCAGAATTCAGTCCTTTATCTAAGCTGGAGACAGCTAACTCCCACCCTAAGTCTCCCTACCCTTTATGAGGGGCAGGTTAAGATCATTAAATACCGGGGCCTTCCACAGACACCAGAGTCTCCGTGGAGAGAGCCTTCAGCTTGGGAGCCTCCCTACCCCAGCTTTGGTGAACATAACAGAAAGCAACCGTGTCTGACTGAGCTTTGACTCACCAGAAAGGGGTTTCCTGGTCCTGGGGACTCACGTCTCTAAAGTTCCCACAGAGCCCCTTGGACAGGGACACAGAAATGTACGCCCCCGCCTCCCCCGAGCCTGGATGTACCTGCTTGTTACAAGTTGCTCCATGTCAGAAAATACGGCAAAGAGAAGCTGGCCTCCAGCCAGAGCAGAACTCAGCCCCATAGTAGCTACAGTGTAGTGGTGTCCAACATCCTGAGGTAGACAGCTGCCTCTAGTGCAGGGTGGTATGCTGTCCCAGGAGCCCTGGGGCCTGGAGACTGGATTCTGGAAGGGCAGTGGGTAGAGCACCCCCCCACACACACACCCCTGGGTGTGCACAGGGGGAAAGCCTGCAAAGATACTGTTAGGGAGACAACTCTGGCTCTAGCGGTCAAGGAAACATCACAGCAATTTAGGGGATTCCTTGAGTGTTACAGAGAAACAGAAGGAGAGGGCAGGAAACACCAATGAAGGAAACCACGTGTCCATGCAGCTTCCTGACCTGACACCACCAGGAGACGGCAGGATTGAGAGTTCTTAGACTCACAAGCTGTTTTTTAAATCTACACCCCCACCCCCACCCCACCCCGAGCACACACACACAACACATACTATACATACCACAAACACACTTACACAACACATACCCCATACACTCCACACCACATACCCCCATACCACTCACATACACACTCTACTACACACACACTATTTCCCTGCCTGTTCCTTCCCTTTCTCCTCAAGAGCTGCCTCAGCCCGGCTGATTGGCTTCCTTCCTGCCAAGCATCCTGCCTGTCTCTGGGCCAAGTGGCTTTCAGCCGCCATCTTGGCTTCGTGGTCCCTGGGCTCAGCCTGTGGTAAACTGTTCCAGACAGACACAAAAGGCCTTTTCTTAGGCAAAGCTCATGCTTTTCTCTCTGGCATGGAGCTTGCCAACCACCTGGGCCCACCCATTTCCAGTCTGAGGAGCCCTCTTCATCCCTGGGGCCATCAGTTGGGCTGAGGCCACTGGTGCCATGGTAATCTAACCCTTTCTGCCTCAAGTTATCTGTGCCCTTCTTGGAATATTCTGAGTCACTGAGGTGAGGGCCCTCCACCCTTCTTCCTTCCCCACATAGGGAAGTGGCCTTAAAAACTCTATTGATAACGATCTATGTTCTACACCCACAGCACACCCCGCCAACACCCAGGGAAGGAAGGTGCAATCCCATAGCCCAACACGCCTCTCCTGGGGCCTTACTCCTCTGCTTTATTTCTCTGTGATCTTTTCTATGGGATTCTCAAGTTCTACATGCATGGTTAAATAAAGACGAGGATGTGTTTACCACGGCCACCGTGGAGACATTGTCTCCTTCCCTTCTGGGCTTGATTCTGGGCATTGTGTGTTCAAGGAAATGCTGCACCCCTGAGCTATGATTCCCAGGCCTCTGTGTTGTCTTTTCTAAAGAGCAAGCTGGAGACTAGCAGGATGGCTCAATGGGTAAAGGCACTTGTCGCCAAGTCTGACAACCCAAGTTCGATCCCCAGGACCCATGTGGTGAGAGAACAGACTTCTGTGGGTTGTCTTCTGACCTCTACACATATGCCATGGCATGTTTGAGTTCACACACACACACACACACACATATACACACACACATACATACACACATACACACACATATACACACACACATACACACACATATACACACACACATACACACACATACACACACGTACACACACACGCGCGCGCGCGCACATACACACACAGAGCAAATAAAAATGTGATGAAGAGAAAGAGCAAGACAGTATGGTAGTTTTGTTTCCTCATTTAAAGAACATGAGTCTGAAAACTCTGACAAGGAGTCCAGGACACCATCTCCTGCCGGTCCTCCCTCCCTATAATCGCTTCTCATTTCCAGAGTCCAGTGTCCTGCACGCTGTGGAGAAGAGCCATCCTATTGGGCCCCTGTGTTTGGAACCAACATCTATGCTGATGTGAGTAGGCCAGCTTCCTCAGCGGCCACCTCAGAACCCCAGTCCCAAGGTGTGGAAGCCGTGACCTGAGAGTCCATGACATGGCCTCTGGTTACACGTAGCCCACCCGTCCCTGCAGCCATGGTCCCAGTGTTCCATTCATAGATGGGTCGGACTCCCGCCCGTCTGTCTTTGTGAATGAAGGCTCTAGCATGTCTCCTCTTACCTAAAAGGTCTTTCCTGGTTTGAAGGTCTTTGTGTTTCACAGACTTCATTTTCTCAGATATTTAATCATTGCCGTAGTTAGGGTTTCTATTGCTGCCCAAAGCAACTTGGGGAAGAAAGGGTTATTTCAGTTTACAGCTCCCAGGTCACACCCTGTCACCGAGGGAAGTCAGGGCAGGTATCTGGAGATAAGAGCCGACTGACTGCCGCTTATAGGCTTGCTCGTTTGCTTTCTTATATAACTCAGGACCATCTGCCCGGGTCAGGCACTGACCCTAGAGAGCTGGGCGTTCCCACATCCATCATTAACCAAGAAAATGCCCTACAGACTTGCCCACAGCTTCTCAGTTGAGAGTCCCTCTTCCCAGATGACTCCAGTTTGTCAAGTTGACAGCAAACTAGCCAGGACAGTCACCTCAGTCACTTTCCTTTCTCTGTACTCTTCTGACAGGTGTCGGTCAGTTTACTCACTGTTTGGTGTCGCCTTGCAGGCTCTGAACTATAAGCACACAGGAAAAAAAAACAAACAACAAATTTGCTCTGGCAAGACCCTAGAACACTCGTTGACCCCTGTGTCCCATCCTTCTCTCCTAACTCAGATGGAAAGGCCCAGTTTTCCTTTGTTGATTTTCAGAGCTCAGCCTGTTCCCTCTGGTGTCCAGGGTTTAGGGACACAGTGACCCAGAAGGTTCGAGCCCCCCACCCCCAGCTGCCCACAGGCTATGCAATCCCTCTGAGTTCTTTTCCTTTTTGTGAGTGGAAATCCCAGAGCCAGCCAGACTTGTCTCAGCCCAGGGCATCTTCTAGCGCTAAAATGTGCCAGCTGGTCGTATCATTTGTCTCCAGCTAATGCATGGCTCACACTTTCCCCAGCCTGTCCATGGTCGGCTCCCCTCGCCGCCATCTTTGCTTCCAGCTGCCTTCAATTGTCCCAGATTCCTGTAACTGTGAAGTCACTTGGTTCCATAAGGCCAGAGTGGCCTTCATGACTAAGCTTTTTTCCTTGTCTTTTTTTCTTTTTCCTTTATGAGCTTAAAAAAAAAACCTTCTGGAAAGCTGTTTAGCTGAAATTAAGTTCTAAAGGCTAGAATTTTTATGAAGAGGTAAAATATCGTGCGTTGATTGGTGTAGTTCACCTAGTATGAAGCTCTGAGTTCCATCCTCATAACTAAAAGAAAAGAAACAGAAAAGAGAAAACAAAACAAAACAAGCCCCAGATTGTGATTTTTAAAAATGTTTTCAAAATAAAAGAATGGACAAAACTATTTCAACCAGATACAAACCATTAAAAAAGTTGCCGTGTTATTAGCTGACAAAATAAAACTCAGATTTAAACATGCTGAATGGAACAAAACAATCCTTCATGCAAGAGCACAAGAGAGGCAGTTTATGAAGATATGAAAATCAAATCTGTAGGCACCAAAGAACATAGCAACTAAACACATAAAGCAAAAAAAAAAAAAAAAAAAAAAAAAAAAAATAAAAAAACAAAAAAAGGGGGGGCAACTCTTTTTTCCCCCCCAAGGGGGGGTTGGGTGATGGTAAGGCTGCAAAGATTTTTATTCAGTGCCTGCTGTGTTTCAAGCCTTTTTTTTTTTTTTTTTTTAATAGCTTGTTTAAGAATCCTTATCATTTTGCAAAGGGGGAAAATAAGGCTCCGAACAGCCTGACTCAAGTCCCACCGCGAACATATGGCGAAGTGAGATGGTTTGCACTCGCTCTCCCTCTCCTCCTATTCTGCCTTGTTTCTGCCTACTGTACCTCCACCAGCAGGAGCAGGCACCTACCTGAGGGAAGCCTTTAATGAGTGCATCCACTTGGGCTTTGAGCCTTGAAGGCGGCAGGGCTTCTGTCTGGGCCTGGCACACAGTAATGGCTTGGTATTGAACAACAACAGGAAAAAATACTGCAGTCATTGATGCTAAAAACCCTTCAAAAAGAAGGTAGTAAGGAAGGGAGGGGGGTGAAGACAGAGAAAGGGCTGCAGGCAGGAGCAGGGAGGAAGAGCGCCTCCATCCCCAGGCTCTGCTGGCCTGTGTTTCTAGGTCACTTTGTATTCTGGGAAATGATGCTGCCTCTTGGAAAATGTCTGTTTAGCTAAGAGATTTATTTTGGGAGTGTAGTCTCCAGACCTTTGAAGGGCCTCCGAGTGCCACGGATACAGCCTTTTGCAAAGTGCCTGTCCTGGCGGCAGCTCCCTTTGTGGTGAGCTGCAGGCAGGATTGTCCGGGTGTGGCTCAGACAGCAGAGCCGAGGTCTGGAGGCCCTAGCTGGCCCAGCCAGGGGAGTTCTCCACAGTCTTTCCCCACTGAGCCTCAGTTTCCTTTACCCATCCTTCTGGCCTCATCTACTGCTCAAGCAAACTCCCGCTGTGTGGGCATCAGGATCCCGGAGAGGAGCAGTGTTTAGATGGGCCTCCCATCCCCTCCTCAGCTGTCTTGTACCAGTGGACCTGAGTAGAGCTGCAGAATCTGTGTTTGCACACCTTCCCGGGGGCATGGCTGCTGGTGGTTGTGGCTTGCTGCTGAAGGTCCTTGGTGGTCAAGGATAGTCCTTAAGAGTTTGGGGTCCTGGTGATGGCGACCGTGGGCTTGGCAGTTGCTGTCCTTTGCCTATGGCAGTTCCTGTGCACCAGGTCATGGGCAGTCCTGAACCTGGCTTTGAGGAACACCATAGCCTTTGTTCTTTACTGTCCGTGTCTGTGGGATCATGGCTCTGCTGTCCTTCTTGAGTGAGTGTGGGGAGGTTGTTTAGCTCCTGGCCCTCCATCTCCCATTTGCTGAGAGGTATTGATAATGACCATTACCTTGGGGTCCCATGAAGTCAGAGTAAGTGACAGGCTGGATACAGCTCCAATGTCACAGTGAGCAGTGGGTACAGGCCATCCTGGGTCCCACAGCTACCAAATACCAGGACAGGCTGATGAGCCTCTAGGCTCACAGGGGTTATTATTAAATGGCCCCGAATATTGTTGAACCAGCATGAGCAGATAGTGAACACCGCCTACATGTGGCGGGAGAGGCAGGGGCAGGAAAGATGTGGGGAGAGGGAAGAAGAAAGAACGTGTCTGTCTATCAGTAGTCGGAGATGTGAACATCTCCAGGCCTGCGATGTGAGGACAACCTGCCATGTGTGAATGTTTCATCCAGGAAATGTGGGCTTCATGGTATCTGGAATCCTCCAGGGAGGGGGTGAAGGGCTGTCCCTGAGGCTGCAGCCACAACCTCTTGGCCTCCTTGGGGTGAGTGTGCAACCCCGGGGGACTTGGGGAATACCAGGAGGCCTTTCCTGGCATTTGCCCCAGTGGGAACTGATGCCTTGCTTCTGGAAATGGCAGACCCTAGACAAGATGAGCATCACTGAGGGACAGACATAGTGACTGGCCAGTTGACAGTCGGCACAATAAGCGATTTGTGTCCACTCATGTCCGCCTCCGAGAAGTAGTTTCTGGGGACTCTGAAATGAATGATTTCATGTCGCCAGTGTCCCTTTGGAGGCGAATGTGGTCTGTTGTCTCTTAACCTTTCAAAGCACAAACCTCTTTGGGAACTGGAAGCTGTGGATCCTTCTTCAGAGGAAGAAAATCAAAAATGCTCAGGATTGGAACCAGACCCTGCCAATCGCCAATCAGCTCTTCCTGGCCTCACAGGCTTCTTCCCAGGACCACTTGGGACTAACCTTTCTGTTTGCACCATTTGTTGACTGAAGAAGACGTGAAGTGTCTCCACGGTGTTAAAGACCAGGCCTTTGGGTTTTTTTTTTTGAGTTGGATGTGGGAGTGTCTGAGGGGCTCCTGGACTGCTCAGCTTTTGACAGAACTGGCCAGCAGGGAGGGTGAATTTTCCTGAGGAGACCATGTGATGTTGACTCCCCAAAATGGAGAGGTCACCCATACACCAAAGAAAGAATTCCATCCAGGTTCAGCCTGGTGAACCAGTGAGTTTATTTGGGTTACTTATGGCGCTGTGGGTGACTCACGGGTCACCAGGAAGCCACAGAGATGGTGTTTAGGCAGCCATACCAGTGAAGAGTCCCCCTGGATGACTCACAATTATACAGGAAGAGACCCCATCCAGTCCACTCTTTATCTTCTGAATAACCTCAAGAAGCAGGGGATCTTGAAGGATCCTGGGAGCCTCCTTCCCTTCATTCGGGAATGTTCACAGGTCAGATCATGTGAGGGTCTCATGCAGTGATCACAGCTGCTTTGACTGAAGATGGCCATGGTCAATCCAACCTGGAGGAAGTGGCCACATACCTTCTTGGGCATCAGTGACTCTTGGAAGTCACTGTTTTGGAGGATGGACATCAACCAGCCTGGAAAAGGCTCTCCAAGGAGTCCTTGGTCACAGTTCTGGGAGGCCACACTCCAGATGTGACCCTCCACTCACATACCTCTGGAGAATGTGGGGTGTGTTGCTGACTCCATTCTTCAGTGCGGCAAGAGGACAACCAACAGAGCCAGTGCCCTGGCTTCTACTAGTCTCTCCAGGCCACCTATGCACCTTGGCTCCCGGCCTATTCAAAGTCAGCAAAGCCAGAGGAGTCTCATGTGCTCTAGCTCTGGGCCCCTCCCTGTTATAGGACTCCGAGATGTCACTGGGTCGCTGGGATAAGTCCGGTAATCTCCCACCCCAACATCCTTAACTTAATCCCATCTGCAAAGCCCCTTCTGCGGTTCACGGGTCTGGGGATTAGGCTGTGGTCATCTCTGGGGACCATTGTTTGGCTGACCACAGAAGCAGACCCTGCCCTCACCCTGGTTTCAGTTGGCGCCTATAGTTCTCAAGTGGCTTTGGCAAAGTGACTGACCCCGTGTGCCCAGCTCGCTGGCCTGAGAAATGGGAAGAATGGTTACCACCTGCCTCATTAGATCAAATGGGATCATAGGCCACAGCTAGAACTGAGATTCACTCAGGGCTAGCGTGTGTTCACACCAGGCAGGAGATGGTTCAGCCCCAGTGTGTGCAGCTGAGACCTCCAGGAAGGAGGTTAAGATCCCTGGGCATCATCTTCACAACAAGACTGCAGCTGGTCTCGTGGTGCAGCCAGGACAAAGACCACAGTCTGGGGGTGCAGTTCTGGGGCAGGATACTTGGTTGGCATGTACAAGGCTTCGGGTTCCATCTCCATGGAGCACATAGGGAGAAGAAGTGGAATCTACAATCTAAACCACAAGGCTGCCACAGCCTGAGGAAAGCACCGTGGACGTGGCCAGGGAGGTGACTCGGCAGCTCTCGGCCTTAATGGACCCTTGGCTGGGACCACCTTGGATGGTCCTGCCTTTGGATGAAAAGTGGATGGATGTGTCCTGCCTGTCTTCTATCCAATGTGCTAAGACCCCGATGAACCTTGAACTCAGAGCCTCATCACCCAGGCCCAAGTCACCTGAGGTGTAGAAAACGGAACAACCCATACCAGCCTGAGCCCTAGTGTGTCCTAGGAATCTGAGAGTGCCCATCTGTGTCCACACTGCCCTGACTCACTGCATCTCAGCCATCCTAGCCTCCTTTCTCCTCCTGGGACATGATGAGTCCACTCCTACCTCAGGACCTTTGCACAGTCTGCGCTCTCTGCCTAGAACGCTATGCTTACCCATAGCCACATGGCTGTGACTGGAGCTTCTCTGTTCACTGCTGCTCTAAAGCAGCTCCTTCCAGCCAGTCACCTCTCATAATCTAACTTTACTTTCCTCATCGTCGACCTTACTTGTGTGTTTGTTTATTCGCTCCCTTGACTCCATGGAAGCAGGGTCTTTGCTCGGTGCCTGCTAAACCCCACGGGGTCAGGCACTGTGTGACTGCTCAGAAAGCCGTTTGTGGAATGAGAGGAGAATTTGTGGATGAGTGACAGTGGCAGTTCTCTGAGGGACACTCAGGAGCCAAGGTGGTATGGGCTGTTTCCTGGAGTCGGTGTGGTCGGCGGCCCCAGGTGCCCGGGTGTTGGCACTAACCACAGCCTCCTGTCCTTGCAGACTTCCAGCATTTGCAAGGCGGCCGTGCATGCAGGTGTCATCAATGACGAGAGTGGTGGCTATGCAGATGTGATGCCCGTGGACAAAAAGAAGAGCTACGTGGGCTCGCTCAGGAATGGGGTGCAGTCAGAGAGGTAGGGCTGGCCCTCGGGCACAGCAGCTCCTTACTTTTAAAGCTGGTTTGGTCTTTGTTGCCACAGTGTCCAGGTCAAGTCTGGGATTCTCTCTCTCTCTCTCTCTCTCTCTCTCTCTCTCTCTCTCTCTCTCTCTCCCTCTCTCCCTCTCTCCCTCTCTCCCTCTCTGGTTTTTTGAGACAGGGTTTCTCTGTGTAGTTTTGGTGCCTGTCCTGGATCTCTATCTATAGACCAGGCTGGCCTTGAACTCACAGAGTTCCGCCTGGCTCTGCGCTACCTCTGCCTGGAGATTCTCTTTTTATTCTTTTGTTTTCCAAGAAGTTTTCTTTTTCTATTTCTGATGCATGCTTTGTGAAAAGTGTAGAAATCTTAGATATGTCCAAAGCAAAACATCCATCTGCTGTCCATCACCTGGGAAAACTGCTGTACATTTTTTTTTTGTGTGTAGGCTTCTAGCTTCTCCTCATGTGTGCATTGTATGTGCATATGTGTCTGTGTGTATATGTGCACACGTATGTAGGGGTGTGTGTGTGTGTGTGTGTGTGTGTACGTATTTATTCCACGAGACATAGGGGACCCAGGTCTAGTTTCCCAACAGTTCTGAAAGCTGCACACAAATGCAGAGCCCTGTGGACTGTCCCTCTCTCCAGCACTGTCTGCAACCCATACCTGCCTGTGCTTTGGGTGACTATCACCTCAGCCTGGGGGCTGGCCTCATCACCTCAGCCTGGGGGCTGACCTGTCACCTCAG
>CABHPR010153680.1:14423-25406 GCA_902168415.1 Peromyscus melanophrys | reverse complement strand
GGGGGGGCCACCGCCACGCCAGCAAGGCCTGGGAGGGGAATCCCGGGAACACGGAATACAATGTGCCCAACTCCCGGCCTCTTTCACATCGACCGAACGAAACAGCAAAATGAGCCGTGATTCTGTTGATCAATTACAATCAGAGCGGTTGTAGAAGTGACACATACAGGCGAGGATGGGCAGATGGGCGGGGAGAGAGAAAGAGCCCAAGAGGCGGAGCCTCGTGGGCAAGGCAGCGGTGGTGCCCAGATGTCTGAACAGATTAATACAGCCAGGTTTGCTCCCTCCTTGGGGGCAGGCGAGCACGTGTGCTGCCAGTGTACCTTTACCTACTTAATTATTTCTGCCACCCTAGCGGGGAGCTATGAAGCACTTCTCTCCGACACCCGCTGTCACAGTTAATATCCAAAGCACCTCCTGCAGGCACGACCCTCTAGATGGGGCTGGTGAGCCCATTCTGGGAGGGCCTACCACTGGGAAACCCGGTCTAGAGAGCAGCCCTTAACCTGCCTCATTCCCTGTCTCCAGGTTCCTAACTGACCCTATCTATCTACGTGGCTTTAAGTAAGGGGCTCTGTCCGCTGCAAATCTTCAATCTAGACCTTTCTTCTGACCCAGACGCCAGCTAACTTGCCCTCTCCACTTGAAACCGAAACCTCATATATCCAGGCCTGCTCCTCACACAGCCTTCACCCAACTCTGCTGACCCCTCTAGCTGCTCATGTAAGAACCCTGGAGTCATCTCGTCTTGATTTCTCCCGCAGCCCCACATCAATGTATCATGGAATTCACCTTAGACAGAATGCAGCGTAACCTCCCTCACTTCTGCTGCCGCCTTCCAGGGCTGAGCCAGTAGCTGGTTCTCTGGTCACCCTCCTCTCCTCAGGTACGTTCTCCTCACAGCAATTGGAACAACCCACTTAAAATGGTGCTGTTCTAACCCAGACCATCCAATGGCCTCTTTGTCACTTAAGTGAAAGTCACAATAACCTACAAGGACTGCAGGAACGGCTGTGTATGACTTCCATCGCCGGTTCCTACTGTGTTCCCTTGCTGCTCCTCCAAGCACGCCAGAAATGATGCACTCGTCCCGCACACACAAACCTCTTGTCTTCTGCTCTACTTGTTCCTACTTCCTGAATTGTTCCTTCCCTAGACATCTTCTGTAGAAGATGCTTTCCCTCCTTGGAGACCTTGCTCGGAGTTCACCTCAGTGACCCCCGTCTTGATCTTACCCCAAGTAAACACTGCAGCCTGACAACCCCCACCAGCAGTTCTCATCTCCCGGGACTCTGCTGCTTACATTGTATTTCTTCTCTGGCTAACATAGGGTATAGTTTAGTTATTTGTTACTTTGTTCTCTCTCTGTCTTTCTCTGTCTTGTCTGTCTGTCTGTCTGTCTGTCTGTCTCTGTCTCTCTCTCTCTCCCTCCCTTTCCCCGCTCTTTCTTAGAAGTTGCACAAAGGCAGATGTCTTGTCCATTTTGCTCATCAGTATATAGAGTGATACATGGCAGGTAGCAGGTACCTAATATATTCATGCTGAGTGAATGAATGAATGAGTGTCCCAGAAGCTTCAGGAATACCATTCACTGTATCATCTCAAATTGCCTCCTGGCCACTGCTTGAGGCCTAAACCCTTACCACTCTTCCTTTCCCTTTGTTCAGTGGTTTTGGCACCGGATTAAAATGCAAGATCCCCCAGGGTAGGTATTAAACTCTATCATCTTGATTCTATGTCAATAGTGATCTAATTGTTTGTTGTTGCTGTTATTGTTCTAAAGGGTGTATCTTTGCCATCCTGGTATGTGATTACCCAACTTTCAGCCTCCGTCTGAGAAAGAAAATTAGAAATTACACAGCCCCATTTAGGGAGATTATTGGACTGCATTTCAAGGGCGAGTGTAGTTGATTGCATAAGCCAATAATAAAATTGGTTTGCATTTCCATTGTGCCCTGTAGCACAAGAAGAGTGATGGCTAATACTGTCACATACTTTGTGCCAGCCATGGAGTAATGCTCTACAGGCATCGCCTCGCTGACTGCTCACTGCCACACCGTAAGGTCGGAATTATGGCCTCTATTTTGCAGATGGCGGAAACTAAAACCCATGTTCCATGGCCAGGGGCACCCAACTGGGACTTAGTCCAGGAGAATCTGACACCAAATTCATGTTTCTTGTATAATCATGCTCTCTGCTGAGAGGATGGCCAAGGGTGACATGGCAGGCGGTAGAGTTTCAAGTACTGACTGCAAAATATACTTCACAAAATACCATGGAACTGAGAACGAAGCACTTGTGTGTTGGGGGGTCACAGGTTTGACAGCCTGACTTTTCCATAAGTAGGCGGTGTAGAAACCTAACAGGCAAACATTACCTCCACACTGCTTCACTTTCATTTTTCACTTCTCTTTTCAGCTGTTAATGTGTTCTTTCCTTTCCAGAAAAAGTTGCTTCCTAAATATTTGGTCTTCAAAGTACGCCCATATCCCACTTTCTAACTTTGGAACCCGGTCCTGGATGTTCTTCTGCAAGGTAACAAATTCTCCACCCACCAGAGACCGTTTAGAATTGTGATGTGGGATGTGGGAGGTGCAGGAGCAGAAGGAGCAGCCTGCCTCTTTCCCTGACAGCTTTGACCCTAGCTACAAATGTTCTCTCTTCTCCTCCTGCTCCCCAAGTCTTTCCCTGTGTGGGGCCTGCCACACAGCATTGGACCTGTGCACATGCCACCCCATCCCCAACACACACACACACACACACACACACACACACACACACACACACACCACTTCCTACATCTTAAGAAAGTGAACTGTGCTCTCTCCTCTACACAGTGCTTTGTACATATGGACACTCAATGTCTACTATGTATAGCTTACTCTGGATAAGATTCTACTTTGTGACCACAAATAATTTCCTTTGGAAACAAGAGTGCAGTGAATAAGTTAATTGCAGTGTATTTATGTAACTGAGAAAACCCGAAAATAATCTAAATAACAAAATGCCGGTTAAATAAAAATATTAGAATTATTTGTGTCCCTGTGTCTTATGCGTGTGAAGTTGCTTGCTCTTTAGCTCAGCCCTGTGACATGATTCTGTTCCCATATTACAAGAGAGAAAACAAAACCAGAAAGGTTTATTCACCTGCTTGTGTTTTCACAGACAGTAAGTGTGGGGTTTGAAGCCCAGCAGTCTGGCCTCTGCCTGTCTCTGAGCCACTCCACATATAAACTAGGGCAGATCAACGTAAGCAAATCCAACTGGCATAAATAATACTACAGATAAATATTAGTGATGAGAAAAAAACAGTTACAAAATATCAATAATATATGCTGCTCTCTGTTTTTAAGATGTGAATTCTTGAATTAGAAAAAAGGCAATAGAGGGTCCCACCAAAATGCTGGCAGTAGCTCCCTTGAGGAGCTAGAAGAATAGGTCAGTTTTTCTTCAACTTTCTTCCTGTCTGACCGTAGGTATGGGATCCAGGCTACCAAGCAGGCACTCTGGTTTGTAGGCAGCTACATCCCAGTCACAGGGACTAGGTCACCATTGCTTTGCCAGGGAGGACAGAAGCTAAGCCTCAAGGTATCCTCTGCCCACCTGACAACCACTTAGCCTCAACTTACCACCCACTTGCAGAAATCCCCTCTGATGGTCAGCTTTGTCCACTTGACAGAAGTTGATCATAGAAGATGTAGCTCTCTACGCATGCTGTGACACATGGATTAAATTAGGTTAATCGGTGTGAGAAAGACCCACCTTAACTGTGGGCCTCACCATGCTGTGGGCTGGGGACCCTAACTGAGTGAAAAGGAGAAGGCTGGAGGAGCAGGATTCATCTCTCTCTGCTTCCTGACTCCTGATGCTGGGACCGGCAGCCTCAAACTCCTGCAGCCATACCTCGCCCACCATGGTGGACTGAACCCTCAGACTGTGAATCAGAATTCATCTTTCCTTCCTTACATTGCATTTGCTGGGTGTTTTGTCAGCAACAAGACCAAAAACCTCAACCATTCCCTGAATGGTGATTCAAGTGCAAAAGCACCGTTATGTCCTCACTAACCCACTCGGCTAGTGGCAGAGTGCTGCTGGCGAGGAGGTAGTGGGTACAACCTAACACCAACCTTCCTGGACAGCATCTTATTATTTAATCCCTAGTTCATGGGCTTGTCTGTGTATAAGAGTGGGCATTTGAAACCAGTTAAAAATGAGCGAAGGCAGGGAGGACTCAGAAGGGTCCACAGACTGCTTTCTTCTGCCGAGGGTCCCTAGAGCATGCTCTGTCAGAGGCCAGAACCTGGAAGCAGCACTGTGTGTAGTTGTCCTTCACTGGTCAACTTAGCTGCCAGGGCCTTCTTTTTCAGAAGGAATGGAACCGTGTAGGCGGTCCCTGGTTATATGGAACTTTGCAGGCAGGTTTAGGTACCCGCCAGCCGGGGAGGAGGCTGAGAGTGGGAGTCACCCAGGCCTTTGGAATTTGCCCCACGTTGGGCACCAGATATTGATGAAATTATTAAGGCCACTCCACGTAGTTAAAAGGAAGATTTATTTAGTGGGTAACTTACAAATAAAGGGATAGGTAGGTCGCGGGGTCTGGGGAAGGTGTATCGCAGTCCAATGGTGCTCTCTGGAGCTCTGCTCGGTCCACCTCCACCGTCTAGGGTCCAGGAACAGAGAGAGCGCTGGCCCATCCAGATCTCGGGTCTCCAGGGGCCTTCCTTGGCCCCGCCTTGTAGGCGTGACAGTTGCCAAAGTCTCAATGGGGGTTGGAACTTCCAGATCAAAGCTGGAATGGCTACCCACTACAGTTATCTTCTTCACATGACCTCGGGTAACAGATGCCTACAACAGCATTTATGCTGTGAAGTCCGTGTCCACACTGTCATCCATAGAACAGTGCATCCTTCTCAGGGAACCCCGCTCCTTCTCTTTTCTCCTCCAGCTATGAAGTCCTGAGTGAAACGTGTAGCCAGTGTTGCAGAAAGTTTGCTTTGTTTCAGAGTCAAAGTCCAAAGAGATGAGAAATGAATAGGGATTGTAGTGCCCTCGTAGCTTTCCATTCATTTTGACCATGATCATTCCCACCTCTCATTGGCTTTTTTCACACTTCTGGTCCTGCTGGTCCACAGCAACTTCAGACCCATCATTAATTACAGAGAGAGCAGCTTTCTGTTGGTTCTTCCCTAGGCCACCAAGTGGACAGGCAAGGTCCAAGCCCTATAATCAAACCCCTGCTCCATTTATGCATAGTGGGACTCATTCCTCCATCAGTCTTTAAATGATGCGTCAGGGCAACGCATCATCTTTTTGCTCGCTTAGAATGTTGAAATACTGAGTATCATCATTTTATAGAACCTAGAAATAAAGAGGAGGCCACTCCTATGTGAACTCATTTCCCAAGGCTTTTATACAAAGTGGTCACTAACCAGGGGGTTCAAACAACAGTAATGTGCTCTTCCTTCTTTGGTGACTACAACTTCTAAAGCAGGCAGGGTCGTGTGTCCTGCTGGGGCTCTAGAGAAGATCCAGTCTTCTCTTCTTCTAGCTTCTGGTGGTCAGCAGTATTCCTTGGCTTGTGGCCACATGACTCTGGTCACACTGCCTTCTCCCTTAATGGACAAATCTCCTTCTGCTGCACTCTAATAAAGACACTTGCCATTGGATTTAAGGGTCATTGGATAATCCAAGTTGATTTCTTCATCTCAAGATCCTTAGAGTAGCTACATCTGCAAATACCCATTTTCCAAGTTACACCCACATGCTCTGTGGATTACGATACTGGCTTGCAAATACCCATTTTCCAAGTTACACCCACATGCTCTGTGGATTAGGATACTGGCTTGCAAATACCCATTTTCCAAGTTACACACACATGCTCTGTGGATTAGGATACTGGCTTGCATTTGGGCAGACCATCACTCAGCTCCCACACACCCTGATCTATGCTAATGGCCCTTCACTCACATTCCTCTGCAGCTCACATCTAATACCTATGAGCTCTGTAAACTATAGGAAACTCTCACTGAGGCTGTTTCTTCACATATATATATGTATATACATAATGTGAATACATTACATATATACATACGACTTAATTGAGTGGTCACTGGGGCCAGCATAGTCACTCATGCTTGTTTTAACATATGTCATCATTTTTGCAATTAATATAACTTTATTGAATGACTACTAAACAACAACCCTTAGTTATCATTTTCCCCTGAATTGACCAATGCTGTTTATAAAATGACACTCGGTGCACTTCCCAACCACTCTACCTTTGGATACATCTTTTGGACAAGTTCTAACTAATAAAGTGTTAGTAGAAATGACAGATGTCACTTCTAGAAAGATTACTTTAAGATTTTTATGTATTATTTTAGTCTTCTGAGGTTTTTTTTGAGTGTATGGATGTCTTGCCTGTGTGTGTCTGTGCACCACATGCATGCAGTGCCCATGGGGACCAGAAGAGAGCGATTTTATGTGCATTTGTGTGAAGGTGTCAGATCCCCTGGACTGGAATTACAGGTGGTTGTGAGCTGCCATGTGGGTGCTGGGAATTGAACCCAGGTCCTCTGAAAGAGTAGACACTGCTCTTAACCACTGAGCCACATCTCCAGCCCAAGGTTACTTTTTTTCAATGCAATTCTTCTGTCTCTTCTTCTACCATGAAATTCAAATGGTATAGCTACAAAATGGAGACGCACCCATCAATCCAGAACCCCGTGGTGACCTTGTGAACCTCCCACTAGCTGGTTCTGGATGTAGAATGTAATTGTAGGATGCAGGTTCTGAGGGGGGGAAATGGGGAGTGCTTTAACCAGGGTGGGGAAAGGAAGTAATACAGAAAAGGAGATAAAAATCACTAAGAATGTTTGAAAAAGTCATAAGGAAACATTATTCTATATGCTTACTTAAACATACATATGTAATAGATGTGCACTCAAATGTGAAATTCTCAAAAATATAAAAATTCAGATTAAAACATTTAAAAGTCACAATTATTATATGAAGCCTCAGGAATCTGGAAGTCATTGTCATAGTATAACATTGCCCTTTGTGACCAGCAGACTGGAATAAAACAACAGCTCGCTGTGTGTGACCAGCATGCAATGAGGATTTGCAAAGTTGCCCTTGTTAAATTGACTTCCATTCCAATCAGTGAAGTGTCGGTCAATTGGTCCTCAGAAGAGAACAGGTGATAGCCCTAACAATCTTGTGATAGTGGCAGATAACAGAATATTCATCTCATTTTTTCAGCATGTGAGTTTTTATTTGTTTTAGGGAAATTAGTGGCAATATCCATTACAACTTATTCTATAGTTTAAAAATAAAAAACAAAATGGTTTTGCCTCTTAAAATCTGCTGACAACCCAGACACACTTAGGTCTCTGATCCTGTGAAGTAGCTTATGCCAACTACTTTCAAGTGGAAGAATCGAGAGTATGTCCACCAGTCTCCCACGTGGGCCTGCATAGCTGGGTGGTTTCCAACCTCTTCAAGCGTTATGAAGTAGCCTTCTTGGCATATGTTGAATCCATTTGCAGACATGAGCACTTATATGTATTCCATCTTAGTCCAGAGAGGACAACCAGAGGAGGCCAGAGCCCTCTTGCTGCCTCTCCTTTCTCTCACAGATATGTCTCTGCTGCTGCCTTTTGCCAGCATCCTCCTGTAGAGGGACACCCACCAGGAGTACATTGACATGTGGGGATCCAGAGAGCCTCTGTAACAGACACCACACTCCTCCAATTATCTGTCTTTCCAAAGGGTATACTTCCAATATGATTTTAATTACTTTAAAAAGCTCATAATGTGAGTACATTGTTTTGCTCAATTATACATTAATAATTTCTGTAATGAGACAGTGGTCACTAGAGATTAAGAAGGGGAGAGGGAGGAAGGAGAAAGGAGGTTAAATAAGAGATACCAAGATGCAGGTAGGTAGATGGATGGAATTTGTTCTACTGATGTATAGCACAGTAATGTAATTAACAGTCTAGAATTAATAACATATCCCAAAATAACCAGAAGAGTTCAGAGGTTTTCAACACATGGAAATGATAAATGTTCGAGGAAATAGAAATGTTAATTGCCATGATCATTGGCTACACATATATACATGTTTTTAATCCATGTATACATTTTAAATTTTTTTCTTTTTTGGTTTTTTCAAAACAGGGTATGTAGCCTTGGCTGTTCTGTAACTAGCTCTGTAGACCAGGCTGACCTCGAACTCACAGAGATCTGCCTGCCTTTGCCTTACAAGTGCTGGAATTAAAAGTACACACCACTACCACCCAGCTTACATTTTAATTTTTAAGTGTAAAAAAATTGAAAGAATATTGAATGCAAAAATTGTAACAGGGAGCCTTATGTTCACAGAAAGTTAGTTAATTTCAATTTCTCTACCTCTTTTTGATGCAATATGATACCATGGTCAATGAAAGATTTTCAGTCATACACACACACACACACACACACACACACACACATGATTCATATATATGTGTGTATATATATGTATGTATGTATGTATGTATATGGGTATTTGTTTGTTTGTTTGTTTGTTTGTTTGTTTTAAGGAAGAAGTGGGATGCATCTCCAAGGAGAAAAGGAAATGATGCAACATCTTTGACTACCAACCACAGGGTTCTACCTATTTTTGAAAGGACAATAGGAAGTGTGTTAGTTACTTTTCTGTTGCAAGGATAAAATATCATAACCAAAAGCAACTCTGGATGGAGAGGTTTTGTTTGGATTGTGGTTCCAGAGGAATAGGAGTCCATCATGGTGGGACCGTACAGCAGCAAGCTACAGGCTTAGGAATGGGAACAGGAAGCTGAGCAATCACATCTTTAACAGCAAGAGCTAAGCAGAAAAAACAAACAGGAAGAAGGGCAGGGTTGTATGCTTTCAAAGCAGGGTCCCCGGTGACATACTTCCTCCATCAAGATCACGCCTCCCAACGCTTCCCAAATGATGCTGCCAACTGAGGACCAAAGGCTCAAATGCCTGAGCCTGTGGAGGACGTTCTCCTTCAAACTACCACCAAATGATATCAGGTAGCTAAGGCAGTTACGTTTCATTGGAAACTTTTTGACAAGTGATACAATATTACCTTCAATTGTCAAAGCACTGGAAATTGCATCATTTACAAGCATGTATTATGCTACTTGAAAATGACTGATGGAGCACATCCTTTCTCACAATTGAGAAACTGATTGAGAGAAATGGGGGGCACAGCTGAGACCCTGGAAAGCCCACCCCCAGCCGCAGCTCCGGCTAACGCTGCCTGTGAACACCACACAGGATGCTATGCTGGCGGGAAGGAGGAGTGTGAAGACCTTGAATTGTGAGTGAATGCTCATGAAACAAACACCTCTGGGCCCTCATTCTCACTCTGTCTTTTCTCCACAACATGACCTAAAACAATTTACCTCCCTTGTCAAGGAGTTTTTAATCTCCTTGATACCCTTGCGGAACCAAGTACCAAGAAACACACATTTGTTATCCTCAGGATGCTGCCACCCAGGAACTTCTGGACAGCTTTTTAACTCTGGGTTGTTTGTATTTTATACCATGAGAAAATCATTCCATTTTTAAATGTGGTTTTAATCCTGAAAGACCAAACAGAGCTGACACTGGACTTCACTGTCGACGCTTCTGAAGGTTTAACTATCTAAGCTGCCAAGGCAATTCTTTGAGTCTGTCCTTCTTTGGGGGTTTGTTGGAGAAATCTGGATGTACTGTGTTTTTGTTTATGATGGAGAAGCCAAAGGTCACACAGTAGAATGAGCTCTCACATCAAAGCTCTGGCTATTGCTGCCTGCCTTGTATTTCCTTTAACTATAAAACCAGGGAACTCCCAAGAACAGGGTTTGGGTACAAAATAAAGTATTAGTATGAAAATGCTTGGTATGAAAAGTATAGAAATAGCAACTTGTTTATTACCAGGAAGATGAAATGTTCCACATCTTGACAGTCTCTCCTGGCACCCAGTAATTGCTCCTGGTCCCATCTGACTATCATCACCACGACTCCAGCCCTCATGGTTTGCCCTCTTTTCCTTTAGAAAACAGAACAACTGGTGACCTTTTTCAAAAATCATAGAAATATGAGAAATAGGGACAGTTTCTTAAGAAGTGAAGGGCACTCCCAAGAACGGGAGTGGGTTAGCGCGCTGGGAAAGAGCATGCACTCAAAAGCGCTGGCCCGGAGTCTCCTGAGGCTTTATAAGTCATTTACACATCACCTATCTTCTTCCAGATTTGCATATCAGCAGCTTTTTTCACACTTTCTCGGTGTCATGTAGCCTAGGTGTGTAAGGCATTCCAGTTTTTTTCTGTCAACTGGTTTCTTTCTTTCTTTCTTTCTTTTTTTATGTGTGTAGGTTATTTTGCCTGTTAGTGTCTACGCAACACATGCATGCAGTATCCACAGAGTCCAGAAAAGGGCGTTAGATGTCATAGGACTAGAGTTACAGATGACTGACAGCCACCATGAAGGTGCTGGGATTCAAATCTAGGTCTTCTGGAAGAGCGGCCAGTGCTCTTAACCACTGAGCCATCTCTCCAGCCCCAACAGAATTCTTTTATATGTAAACCTTAGTGTCTCTCTCTCCCCCAGCCCCACTCTCCTGCCCCAGTTCCTCCCTGAGAACTATAGTTCCAGGAATCTTTTGGGGTAGCAGAAGGATGATGATCTCTCAGTCTCCTGTAACTTCTCGCATGCTGGTGAGGGACAGCCTAAGAGGAGGCACAAAACTTTCTTCCTGTTTTACCTCTAAGTTGGAGAGGAGGCTTTGGATTTCCGGTGATAGAAGTTGGCTGGAAACTCAGCTTCATAAGGAGTTTAGTCTGAAATGGACATACATGAGTCACTGTTTCTTGAGTATAAGGCTGCACTATCTGGCCCGAGAACTGGCTATGTTGGTCAGGGCACCTGCTGTGCAAGTGTGATGACCTGAGTTCAAATCCCTAG
>CABHPR010153679.1:20094-58134 GCA_902168415.1 Peromyscus melanophrys | reverse complement strand
TTTTTTTTTTTTTTTTTTGGTTTTTCAAGACAGGGTTTCTCTGTAGTTTTACGCCTTTCCTGGAACTCGCTTGGTAAACCAGGCTGGCCTCGAACTCACAGAGATCCGCCTGCCTCTGCCTCCCGAGTGCTGGGATTAAAGGCGTGCGCCACCAACGCCCGGCAAGTTTGACTTTTTGAATGATGCATTGAGTTTTTGGTAGCTAAAATTATTCCTATTTTCTAAAACATACAATCCTAGTTCTTATATGCCTTACTGACTTGTGATGTATATGTTTAGTTTTATAATTTTGCTTGTTTCTTTTTTCAGGAATAACTTTTTTTTTTTTTTTCCCAGAGCTGAGGACCGAACCCAGGGCCTTGCGCTTCCTAGGCAAGGGCTCTACCAACCCCAACCCCAGGAATAACATTTTAGAGGGCCACAATGTTCACCCACTGGGGGATTTTTGCAGTGAATCATCAGAAAGTATTCAGTGTAAGTGTTTCTTACAAAAATGATTTAGTATAGCTTATCATTCCAAATTTAGTTTGGTCAAACTACCTTAATTTAATTGGAAATGCAATTTAAAAATTTCCTTAGCAATGAAAAGAGCATCAGACAAAATTAAATGATGTTCTCATGAGGTAATAAAATGTCAATTGTTTTGGAGGAGGCTGGTGTTTTCTGTGTTTTCCGAGAATAGCAGTACTTAATGCTCACCTTTACACTGCTAACTAAGAGTGTGCTGTATATACATTTTTAAGTATCCTTAAGTTGAAACATCTGTGAAGTAAAGGTCTGTGACAGTAGGTCAGGATACAACATTATTGTTAAATAGTTAAGGTGAAACTTTCTGCAGCCCTCTTGGAAGCCAGTTTCTCTGAGGCAGTTTGACATTTGCCTCATGTTTCTTCTCATACAGCTTCTTCCCTGTAAGCTTTATTCTAAGGCTAGAGCTCCGTATATTATTTTGTAAACTCACATTTTCACTATGTAGTGCAAATAAGAATCCTCAAGCGGAACCATGCCCTCTGTCCCTCACCTGCTGGGACTGAATGTGTTCGGGCTGTTTCTCCAGCAGTGACCCAGCAGGGAGCTTTGGAGAGCCTGTAACCCAGATGACACATGCCTTGTCATTTGTGGGAGACCAGCTCCCACATTTATTTACCCCAGGGACTCTTGAGGAGTGAGGGATAAGAGATTTAGATAGAAATATAGAGGGGAGAGAAACAGAAACACAGGATAGCCTCGGGTGGGCCTGGATTCTTATTCACTGGCCCAGAACTTTATTCAAAACGGCTTTTTATAACAGTGCCAAGGGGAGGGGCAAAAGACCTCCCCCTTGCTAGTTACAGCCAAGTGCAGACCCTTCCAAACACCTGGTACCCAGGCCTGTGGTCCAATCGTCCTCCTATGCAGTCCTGCTGGGTAAAGCCACTAGGAAACTTCGGTGGGCTCCAGCAGTCATTAGGCTGTCAATTCATTTTGCTAGTTTAAAATAACTTGAGTAGCATTCTGAGTAATACATATTTCTCTTGAAAGAGGATATGGAGAGATTGTTATTTTATAGTGGATGCTGTCCTCAAGCTCTGCATCTTCCCGCCTCAGCCTCCTGATTTCTGGGATTACAAGCGTGGGTCACTGCACCAGCAAGAATATGTATTTTCTATATTCCACTTTTGATATCGAGTGCTAAAATAAAATTAATGTCATTTCCTTTTCTCCCTGCTAGACCATGTGTTACTGTAGAATAAGAGCAATTTTAAAAAGATCAAAGACTCGGGTGCCTCTTAGAAGAAACTACAGCTCCCCACCAGGTACAGATGTTAGATTCCTCTAATTTTACCTGAAAAGCTTGTTTTCTCCTCTCTCACATTTCTTTCATGCTCTTTTTCTTAAAGCATCTTGTTTTTTAGGGTTTCTAACCGATTTTAACTTCTTGGCTATTTCCTGGAGATTATTAGGTGAGAGTATTTTGGTAGATGGGAGGAGGAATCGGTCCTAGTGGACTTATGCTCCTCCTCGGCTGGGCCTCTGATGAGCTGAGCCGAGGGTGAGTGGTGGGTTTGGTAGCGGGCTCCCCATGTAGTGTGTGAGTCTGCTTGTGGGCTTGTACCCCACCTGGAAAATACTTCCTTTCTAGTTCATTGCTGATTTTTATGTTAACATGCTTTCTGTCAATAGAGATTTTACTAGAAGAATTTATTTTGAAGAGTTTTATAAGGAGCTTGTACATATTTATCTGGCATAGTTTAAATTAGATGCATGACTACTAGAATCTGGGATGTCCAGGAACTGACCACTTCATTCCTCATGGCGGTCCTGTGTTTGAAGTGAGCAAACATACAGTACTGGATGAAAATAGCTTAACTTTTTTTCTTTGCTGCTCTTATACCATATTTATTGTGTGCAAATAATGAAATGGAATAATACTGGTTGGCTGTTGATTTCCAAGGATATATGAATTTCATGGGTTGCATTGGTAGCCTGTATGCAGGCTTCTGTGTTCTGCTCCTGCTAACCTAACTGTGGCATGTACTTTGTCTTTTGGTCTTTAGATTGCCCAATGAGGTTTTAAAAATCTAAAACTTTTTATTTTAGAAATTTAGAAGACATGTTTTAAATAGCATGAAAGTAGAAATTAAATTCACATGTAAAACTGATGTTGTTTCAATGTAGTTACTGAAACTTAGGCTAGCATGGAGTGATCATTGTGGACAGTTTTCACATAAGAAATACCACATGGATTTGTGGTGGCTCACATTAAAATTTTGGTACTAACAAGGCTGAGACAGAAGGCTGGAGAGGCTAACTCTAGCAGGACTACATGCAGGACTCTGCCTCAGAACCTTAAATAAAAGCTGGGTGCAGTGGTGCACACCTATAACCCCAGAATGCAGAGGCAGGAGAATCTCTGTGAGCTTGAGGCCAGCCTGGTCTACATATCAAGTTCCAGGCCAGCCAAGGCTTCATAGTGCGACACTGCCTCAAAAAAACCCAAGCCAAAGCAAACCAACCACAGAAGACATTAAAGAGATAAGACGAAAGAGAAACACTGCTTAGCTGTTTAGAAGTCTTCGGATCTTCAGCCTCTGCGGCTGATTCTACTCAGGCATCTGTCTCTAAAGGCACCAGGCCTGGCGTAGCTGAGGGGAGACGCTAACCTGTATGGCGGCTCATGGTCAGCTGATCACTCTGAATGCTTCAAGACTTGAAAATGCGGATTTCCATGACTGTGCATTCAGAGTTCTCCTCTTATTTCCATGACTGTGCATTCAGAGTTCTCCTCTTATTTCCATGACTCTGCATTCAGAGTTCTCCTCTTACTTAAGGCTGACTGTGACCTTCTATTATATTGTTACCAACACTAATTCTACAGTTCTGTAAATAGAGGTGTAATAAGTCACTGGTTGAAATAAATCTGTGTTGTTTTAAGGATTTGATTTAGAAATTGATGTTCATGGGTGTGGGCTAAAAAAAGAAATTGGTATCCAGAACTTCTACTATCAACTATAACTTTCTTATGTATTGGCAAAAGATAAATCTTAAATAATTGCATTTTATTTAGCTCGATTTGGAACGTATTTATTTTAAATTATTTTGTATGTTTTCATTTATAAGTTACAGAGAAATTTTTATTAATTTAACAGATTAATTTCAATTCTCTTCCTACTAGGTGTAGTAGGAAATGATGTCAAATCCCTTCGTTCCGTCATTAACCCTCCTGTGGCCAAGTAAGTACTGCCATTATACTGCTTTCCAATAGGCTGTTGAGGAAGGTTACCAGTCATCTTTGGCAGGCTTTCCAAGTGACTTATATAATTTCTATGTAAAGGTTAGGATGGATCTCAAGAGATATTTTTTCTCAGTTAAATATTAAGATTGTTTAATGTAACAAATGTATATAAGATGTTCTTAAGATTGTAATTAACCCTTTCGTTACTTAGCTATTTTGTCTGATAATGTGGTAGGATACATCAGTGGGAGTGGATAGGGAACAAGAGAGGGTGGTGTGGGTGAATATGACCAAAGTACATCACATACATATATGAAAATGTCATAGAACAGTTCATTATTATGGATACTTAATATATGCTGATAATAAAACCCAAGTTCTGCATTTGTCTTTGTACATAATTACATATACTATTGGAATACTAATCACCTTTCAAGTTTGCACAGCATAGATATTTTGGTTGTAATATGCACCTCGTAATACATGCCTTTTTCCCCCTTTTAAACAGAATTCGTAATATTGGAATTATGGCTCATATTGATGCAGGGAAAACTACCACCACAGAACGAATCTTGTACTATTCTGGATACACAAGAGCATTGGGAGGTTAGAATGGATTCCTCCTCTCCCCAAACCCCACTAACAAAAGAAATCAACTAGAGTATGGCATGGAGTCTCTGATGTCTAAATGACACATTAAGATAAGGTAGCTGGCAACACCACCAGAGGGTCTTCTGAGATTTAACTGAGCATTGAGTTCCCCAAGGCTGTCATGGGCCTCATTTGACACTGGCCTCCTGGAAGGTTGTAGGACAGAATCACACTTAGCATTAGATGTTTCTTTGTACAAGAGCGCCCTAGTGAGAAGACTCAGTTACAGTTTCCCGGGTTTACATAACGAACATTCCATACCCCACCCAGGGAAGCCCAAGGTATGTAACTCCAAACTGCAATTCTTTCCAAGTCAATAGAGTTTACCAGTAAGAAGGCAGGTTTTATTTTAGGGTGTGTGTGTGTGTGTGTGTGTGTGTGTGTGTGTGTGTGTGTGTGTGTGTGTGTGTGTATGCATGTATGCATGTGTCCTAGCCACATAGTTGACATAATTCTATTGTCTGATTTTTATAAGAAAAAAACTAGAAAGTTAAGGTCAAATTCTCTTATGGAAAAGGAGACGATTTGTTAATCCTTAGCTTAGTGTTGTATTTTCTGAGGTCTGCAGTTCACTGCTCAATTGTAGCTTTTGCAAACTGTAGTTAGTTCTTAGCAGGCTTGCTCCATGGTTCCCCAGAGCAGCGTTTTAGTTTTATTTTCATCAGTTTTTCTGTGCTTCCTTGTTTATTTTTTAACAATTTCATGTGCTCATATAAAGTATTTTCATCCATCACTACCTTCTTTTCTCCCCACACCCTCCTGCTGACCCCTTTCTTCCCAACTGGTCCATTTTTCATTTTCATGTCTGTGTGTGTGAGAGAGAGTGAAAGTGTGAGAGTGTACATATCAGCCGGGCGGCGGCGGCGCACGCCTTTAATCCCAGCACTCGGGAGGCAGAGGCAGGTGGATCTCTGTGAGTTCAAGGCCAGCCTGGGCTACCAAGTGAGCTCCAGGAAAGGCGCAAAACTACACAGAGAAACCCTGTATTGAAAAAACAAAAAAACAAAAGAGAGAGAGAGAGAGAGAGAACATATCAGTGAGTGTGTGTGTGTGTGTGTGTGTGTGTGTATGTGTGAGAGAGAGAGAGAGAGAGACTGAGTTTAAAAGTGTTATTTGCACGAGCCTAGATCAGGGGTTACTGTTTTTAAGTAATGCTGGCTGAGTTCCATGGTAGGTTCAGGAGATCTAGTTTATGATATGTTCCTATTGGGAGCCATTTTCCTAGACACTTGGAAATGTAACAGACTTGATGCTTAATAGAGGAAAAGAACATTAGGATTAAAGTCTTCATGATGGTAGATTCTTAAACATGTGGCCTCCTGGATTTTTCATTATTCTAAATGAGTATACAACTGACAGCAAGATGTGGGGCATTGTCAGGCTTCCATTGTTTCATAAGTCTCATGGTAATCCTCCCTTACACCCCCAGTTTGGATACCTGAAGTGAGTGTATAGTTTCTAAGTTTCAACTTTTTAAAATTATAAAAAGATTTAGCCAGTTTTTAGTGTATTTGAAGTCAATATAGGTTAAGTATCCTTTATCCATTGTGATTGAGATATCAGAAATATTTCAGGTGTTACAGTTTTTAGTTTAGGAATATTTACATGGATGTCACTAATTGGGCATTTCTGTTTTGGAAAATCTAAAACTGGAAATTGGAAATACTTCAAAATCTGAAGCATCAAGAACTTATTTTAGATTTCTGTAGGCCTAAAAACTAAACTGTACAGCTTGATGATCCAGAGTTTGTATTGTTGATCAGAATAATAATAATAACATGAGCCAGACATGGTGGTGCACACTTTTAATCCACGTGCTTGGGAGACAGATGCAGGCAGATCTCCATGAGTTCAGGACTAGCCTGCACTACATAGTGAATTCCAGGCCGGTCAAGGCTACAGAGCATAGCTAGAGTTGTTGCAAATACATTTCTTTATTTTCCCTGATGTTGGCGTTTAGGGGTGTGTGTGTGTGTGTGTGTGTGTGTGTGTGTGTGTGTGTCTGTCTGTCTGTCTGTCTGTGTGAAGGGAAGCTAGATGCCATGTTAGGGATCTTCTATTGATGTAAATGGTAGTATAATGGTGTGATATCTTACATTCATGAATTTTGAATGGTAAAGATAACTTTCATATTTATTGCCTGTAAATTTAGTCAGAATAAAAGGTGTAATTCAAGAATCATTTGAGTGAGCTTTCAGGATTAAGTTTATGCCTGGATTTATACTGAAGACTTTATTTCCCTCAGGCTTTATTTGCAGACAGATCCTTGCTCTGGAAAACTTAGTAGCGAGAGTCCTTGTAAAGGGAAACTTAACTTGGGAAGGATGTTTTCTGTTCCTCATGCAGTGTGGCTGCTACTTGGCACTATCAAACTGGACTAGATTTTATATCCTGCCTCATTTTGTCCTGGTGACAGCGTGTAAGGGTAATGCTGGTAGGTTAGCTTTACTATCAGGATGGTAGGAACAGGAGTAAAGTTAGGAGGAGTTTAATCAGTGGGCTCCACTGAGCTACTCTACCCCCTAGCAAGGGATGTGGGGCACAGAGGGAGTAAGAAACATCAAGCTAGGGCTAAAGTGAAAGTGTGGTTTAGTAGAATTTGTTTGTTTGTTTGGTTTGGTTTGGTTTTTCGAGACAGGGTTTCTCTGTGTAGCTTTGGAGCCTGTCCTGGCTCTCGCTCTGTAGACCAGGCTAGCCTTGAACTCACAGAGATCCGCCCGGCTCTGACTCCAGAGTGCTGGGATTAAATGTGTGTGCCACTGCCACCCTTAGTAGAATTTTTTAAAAAGAAACGTTCATGACAGAATTACTAATCCTGAAAAAGCTTTTTCTCTTATGAGGATTTTATATAGAGAAAATAAAGGGCTCTAGGTATTTAACTGAGTACTTTGGGGAGATGCTGAGAACCAGTAAGATGCACTTGTTTTGAACTAAACTGTGGCCTATTTTTCCTGATTAGATGTCGATGATGGAGACACAGTGACGGATTTTATGGCTCAAGAACGAGAAAGAGGCATCACCATCCAGTCAGCAGCTGTGACATTTGACTGGAAAGGGTACAGAGTTAACCTGATTGACACACCAGGTATGATGCAGCTTCACCAGGCAAAGATGCTGCTGTGTCACTGAGGCTGTTTTTCTGGTTTTTGTTTTTTTAATCACAGTCAAAAACAATAAATTTCCTGTCTTAGTCATTTCTAAGTGTACAGCTCCGTCACATTTATTATATTCATGTCACTGTGAACCAGCTCTCTAGAGTGTTTCATCTTCTAGAACTGAAACTCTGTACTTAGTAAACAACTGCTGTCCTTTACCCCGTCTCCACCGTCGTGCTTTCTACATCTGTTCACATGACTGCTCTAGACACCTCCTGTAAGTGGAATCACACTGTATTTATCCTTTTGTGATTGGCTAATTCATTTCAATTAGTATAAAGTCTTCATGTAACATGAATTCTTTCCTCTTAAGGCTGTATGATATTCCATGTGTCTGTACTTGTCTCCGTATACGTGAGGAATTGATTTTAGGATCCCATGTAGATATCAAAATTTGTAGAAGTAATCACTTGTAGAATGGTGTAATATTTCCACATAACCCATATACATCCTCTTGTATGCCTACAGCACCAAATATAAGTGATTGTTTTGTAAATAGTTGTTATTTTATGTTGTTCAGAGAATAACGACACGAGGAAAAAGTCTGTCCATGTTTAGAACAGACACCGTTTTTCCCTGAGTCTTCTCAGCCCATAGCTGCATCTTCAGATTCAGAACCGTGGTGTGCGGAGGTCACTGTCTGCTCCATGTTTTGTTTGTTAGTTCACTATGAATGTGGGTGTACAAATAGCTTCTTGAGGCACTTCTTTTGTGTATGCACTCACGAGTGATATTGCTGACCCATGGGATTGTTTTGTTTTTGAAGCTTTTAAGTACTTCTTATTTTTTCTTAGGTCACGTGGACTTTACGCTGGAAGTTGAGCGCTGCTTGAGAGTGTTGGATGGTGCAGTGGCTGTGTTTGATGCCTCCGCTGGTGTAGAGGTAAAGCAATGCCAAAGTGAAGCCAGACCCAGTGGAGGACCACAGTGGGATTGGTTAAAAATGTAGACCGTAATAGAATTGGTTAACTAAATCCCTTTATTTGGTAAATCCACATAAATCAGGTTGTAGTTAAAGGAAGTTGGAATTTAGTAATGAAATGGGATCTCAGGTTTTTCACAATGGAAAGAAAGTTTGTTTCTTCTAGAAAATATGAAGGTTGATGTTGGGAACTGTGAGGAGCCTGGGATTCTGTTGATTTCAAACTAACAAGTTCCTCTGCGTTAGTTTCATGGATTCTGTCAGGAGTCACAAAGTCACTAGGTGAGAATCGGGACTTTATTAGTCTACATGTAGAAACCACCGGTGAGATTCAGGGGACTTTATTAGTCTCCATGTAGTAACCACCGAGTCAACATTCCCCCCAAGTCCTAGTCTAGAGAGCGGCATGAAAGAAGTCAGGGCCAGCTGGTCATGTGACAGGCTAAGAGGAATGGAAATATTTTACAATGTGCAGTTAGCGTTCCTCCATGTTGCTCTGGAGGACAGACAGTGTGTATTTTCTAGAGCAGTCAGCAAACCTGCCTTCCCCTCCCAAGGGAGACACTGCCTCATAGACTGTTGGCTCTAGAAGCATCCTTAAAAGACAGTGTGGAGAGGGGACGCAGCATTTATGGCAATGCCGACACATGAATAGTTATCTCCTCACGGTTAATGTAACGACTCTGGAGGGGCGGGGGCGGGGGCTATAGTTCATTTCTAGAGTACCTCCCTGCCTTGTCTGAGGGCCTAGGTTCAGATGCAGCATTTCTGCGCTCTCCCTCATACATGCAGATGTGCACTGAAGTCTTTGAGTAAGTTCTGAAAATGGATTTGTTAATAGAGCTTAGTGCTAGTAGAATGAATTACACTGTTTTCATTTTTGTGTTGTTTCGTTTTGCTTTACTTTGTTTCAAATAGGGTCTCATTATGTATCATGGCTGGTCTGGAACTTGCTATATAGGTGAAGCTAGGCTCAAACTCACAGAGATCTACTATTCTAGATAAAAGAATTTTAAAGAATCATGGAAACTGAATCTAATTTTTAAATCCTTGGTTGGATCCTAAATTTAAAATAAATTAGAAGACATCATTGAGGAAAACAGAAATCTGAATTATATACCATGTGAAAATATATGTAAAGCTTAAAATTTCCTGAATGTGATCATTATAATTGGTTATTTAGGAGAAGAGCCTTATTTGGAAATAAATGCAGCTATCACCATGTCTCCAACTTACTGTTGTGACCCAGCCATCTCCACTTATGTACTTGGTCCCCATGCAGGGCTTTTGAGAAGGAGGTATCAACAGAAGATACCATTCTGTACTCTGAAGAATGACTCAGATTCAAAAGAGCAATAGCAAATATTGATGGGGGTGGGGGGTTCAGCTGGAGCTCACAGTTGTTGATAGGATAGTAAAGCAATACAATGCCTCTAGAAGGCTGTTTGGCAGTTTCTTAGAAAGTTACATATGCACCTACACTAAAACCCAATAATTCAGCCGGGTAGGCGGGCGGGCGGTAGTGGCACACGCCGTTAATCCCAGTACTCAGGACGCAAAGGCAGGTGAGTTTGAGGCCAGCCTGGTCTACAGAGCCGAGTTCCAAGACAGCCAGGGCTACACAGAGAAACTCTGTGTCAAAAAAACCCATGAATAAATAACTAAACAAACAAACCAATACTTCCTTATCTTCCACCAGAGATTTGTTAAATCCTATCTCAAAAAACAAACAAACAAACAAATAAAATGCACCAATACTTCCTTATCTTCCACCAGAGATTTGTTCAGAATGTTTACAGTGGCCAGACTCAATAGTAGCCCCAAGCTAGCAGTTACCTAAGTGCATTTCCCCTGATTGATAGAGAAGTTGACCTGTCTGCATAAGGGATAAGGTGGACAAATCAGAAGCCATACTAGTCATATGAAACTCATGAATAGAATATGTACCTGTGCTGATGGATCAGAACTGGTTTCTCACAGAGGGCCAGAGAGATAGGAAACAATTTCCTAGAGTTACAGCATGTTCTGTGGATTGATTTGAGTAGTAGTCACACAAGGTCTGTTTCTATCAAAACTCTATCTATATGCTTAGTCTATGGATTTTGTTGTGTATAAATTTTACCTAAACAAATAAACAGCTGAATATTTCATAGACTTTTCATGCTTCTCAGGCCTTAGGACTCCATGAGGTACAGATATTTTAATAGAATCAGACTATATTTATAAACTTAATGTGTGTAGGAATGGAATCAATTATATGAAAAGCATATATGAATTACTTATTAATATAGGTAGTAGTCTATCCCTCACATGTTATTGGTTCACATGAACATTCAAATATTTCAGTGAAATATGTGATTTTTATCATAATAGTGCTTTAATTCTTATTTATTCCTCAAGGCAGAATCCCTTTTTTCATATGAAAAACTGACATTAGGAGATGTGGTGGCACCTGCCTGTACTCTCAGCACTTGGAGGTGGACGCAGAAGGATCGGGAGTTCAGGGTCATCCTTGCTATGTAGCAAGTTCTAGGCCAGCCTAGGCTTTTGAGACCTGTTTAAAAAAAAATAGTAATTAAAATGAATTAGTTCATTATTACAGACTGGGAAAAATGACGTGAAACAAAAAGTAGGTCTTCTGGTTGTGATTTAAGTTCCCTTTTGAGAGCTCTGGGTATCCTCTGGATTTTAAATCACTCTGTGTGGGAACCTAGTTCACCTAAAAAGAAATACTGTTCTCAAGCAGCATGAAGTATCTTCCAGTCTCTTCATCATATTCTCTGTTGTGTTCTCCAGGGAGCAAAAAAGGTCCCTGGAAATAGACTGCAGAGGCTCTGACTCTGCCAGCATCAGGCCCAATTCCACATTACCACAGATTCATGGATCTGTTCGCCCCGTGTCTCACAACAGCCACAGCATTTTCTCCAATTTTTGCTTTAGGCGCAGACTCTGACCGTGTGGAAGCAAGCTGACAAACACAAGATACCCAGGATCTGTTTTTTAAACAAGATGGACAAAACAGGAGCAAGGTGTGTGAAGAGTGCTCCCTAGGCTTTAAGGTTAGAAAGCAAAACAAGAAGTCATGGCATATAGCTGAAGCTTAGAAAAAGCAATTCTAAAGTTAACTATATACTTTAGATATCTATATATATATAATATAGATATTTAATTATAAAGTATAATTATTTTATGGAATTAAAATAATCTAAATTTCAAAGCAGTTGTCATTGAGATCTGCTACGTGGTGAGCCGTGTGGATCTATGCAGCACATTTTGTAGAATCCTGATGGAGTGCAGTCTTGCTGTTGCTGCTAATTCTCTTTGGAGCCCTGCAGCATCCCCCCTTTGCTCCTGAAGGCTGCTGTGACCTCCTAGTTGCTACAGTTAGAGCGTAGGGTTGTTTCTTATCATTAACTCAGAGAATGGTGTCTTTCTGTGTCTTCTGATTTTCTTTAGTTAGTGGATATTAAGTTCAGCAAAAGGGAAGTGGGAAGGAGAATGTCCTGTATGTAAAGCAGAAAATGATTGACACTGAGATGCAGCGACTGCATCAAGGCTCATTTATAGATACATTGTTCTGGCAACATAGAGAATCAAAAATATATGAAGTGAAGGAGTTGGTGAAATGTGAACAGGAACGAATCGAGAATGTTAAGGATTGTGGAGGAAATGTAGGAAGACATCTTGGTCAGTGGTGAGAGTGTGGTAAAAGTTAGACTGTCATTCCCCAAGACCACAGTTGTGTAGTTTTGTGGTTATGTGGCTTCTTTGGCAACTCTGTTTAAAGTACCCTTGATTACTAATGGCACAGCAATCTGTAACATTTACTAGACTTTGAACCTTTCCCACTTGGAATCTCTTGTAGTCCGTAGAAGTACTCATTGACTGACTTACGTGTCTGTAGTGATGAGGAGGGCAATGCCTGAATTCCAGGCTAGTTCTCAAAGACGCTGGCGCCAGAGTGATATGCACGTATGCGTAAATCAGCCTGTGTGCCAACCGTAGCAATTGTACTATAGGTAGCCCACCCCTGTGTTAGCACAAAAACAAGCATCATAGCATACGATGCTAATACACAGAACGTTAGTCAGTCTGGCTCTCGGAAGAGAACCAATAGCGTATATAGCTGTGGAAGAAAGAATCCTTAATTCAAATGGAATCTTGCATGTAACTCTAATTAATTAACTGTGGCTTTGATCTTAGCATCACAATTTGGTTATGTGAAGTTTGCAGTAATAATTCCTTAAACTTACCCAATGATGAGATAAAGTTATACTCAATTGCTCTTACCAGGTTTGTTTAAGATACTGCCCTGTGGGAAACAATGAGCATTACAGAGAATAAAGCATCATGTTAGAGGACGTCCTTAAGCCTGTTTTGAGAGGCTTTTACTGTGTTTCTAACAGGTGACCTTGCTTTTTACAGTTTTAACTATGCGGTTGAAAGCATCAGGGAGAAGTTAAAGGCAAAGCCTCTGATTCTACAGGTAATTGGTTAATTGATATCCTATTCTGCTATTTCCCCATCCATTTATTGTGGCATACACACTCTTGAAGCAAACTCAAACCTTAAGTAAGTACAGCTAAAGGTTTTGGTTGAAACAGTTGAGATTTGAGGAAAATAGTATAATGGTAGGTTTTGTTGCCGGTGGGCTTCTACGTTTGTATCATTTAACAATAAAAGCACACTCTGACTTACAGCTGCCAATTGGTGAAGCCAGAACTTTCAAAGGAGTGGTGGATGTAGTAAACAAAGAAAAACTTCTTTGGAATTCTAACTCTGATGATGGAAAAGACTTTGAGAGAAAACCCCTCTTGGAAGCAAGTGATCCGGAATTGCTGAAGGAGACTATTGAAGCAAGGAACGCCCTGATTGAACAAGTAAATACTTTATTTTAAAATTCTGTAAGTGTTCAGGAACTTTTTGACAGATTTATTGTGAAATTTTATATAAAATTACATGTAATATGTAAAATGTAGTGAGTGAAAATGAATGCCAATGTGTCTACCACCTACAAACAAGTGAAATAGTAACTGCCTGTTTTCTATTTATCTGCATTCTTTTTAGTTGAGTTTTTTCCTTTTAAGATTTATTTATTCATTTATTTGTATGTGTGTGAGTGTTGTTCCTGCATATATTTGTGTTTACTCTATGTATGCCTAGTGTCCAGGGAGGTCAAAGAGGGCATTGGGGTCCTGTGGAACTGGAGTTACAGATGGTTATTGGCCACCATATGGGTGCTGATATGTGAACCTAGGTCCTCTGCAAGAGCAACAAGTACTCTTAACTGCTGAGTCATCTCTCCAGCCCTAGTTTGATTTTATTATGTGTGTGCTCAGAGTTGAACCTGGGACTTGGTAGATAGATGCTAATCATGTGCTCTATCACTCCCTATACTCCAACATATTATGTTAATCTTAGCATTAGTTTGCATATTCTGTCCTTATAAGTGGAGCAGTATTGTTTGTATTTTATTTTATATTTTGATAGAGACTGATCACTGATGGTGTGTGTGTGTATTATTTTCAGTGTTGTGTGGTATTCTGATATGTTATTATTGTAGTCCCAGTACTTTAGAGATTGAGGCAGAAGGATTGATGTGAGTTTAAGGCTAGTGCAGGCTACATAGTGAGTTCCAGGCCAACCTGGAACTATAGCGACCTGTCTCAAAGAAAAAAGACAAACAGAGAAACCATGTCATACCTCCTGTGCAATGTGGAAAATTTTCCTGAAATCTCAACAATAGAATCTCTGCATCAAAGAACCTGCCTGTCTTCTCCTCTGCCAGATGTCAAACTGCTTAGAAAAAAAATTAAAGACACCAATTTATTAGAGTTAGTACATAGCTCAGGTCTTCATTGACTCTAAAATCTTTAATAGAACATAGCAAGATTGTTAATGCTCTAATATTTACACTATATCAATATTTGTGGCAATAAATAATACATATGTTAGGCTTCTTGACTCTTACAGTAAAGCATTTGAACCTTTGATTTTTCACTTCAAAATTGAATTGGTCCAAGTTAAAAAAAGAAGTCTTTTTTTTTTTTTTTTTTTGGTTTGTCGAGACAGGATTTCTCTGTGTAGTTTTGGTGCCTGTCCTGGATCTTGCTCTGTAGGCCGGGCTGGCCTCGAACTCACAGAGATCCACCTGGCTCTGCCTCCTGAGTGCTGGGATTAAAGGCGTGTGCCACCACTGCCCGGCAAAAAAAAAAAAGCTTTTTAAGACAGTCTTGACTGTGTTGCCCAGACTTGCCTGGAACATGCCATCCTACTGCCTCATCCTCTTGAGTACTGGGGTTGCAAGTATGTGCTACCACACCTGCTCAGTCCAGACAGATTCTGGCAGCATTTTCTAACATTTACCTTGTATAAGTAGGTATTTTTAGAGAAATTATTTGCCCTTTATAACTTATAGTATTCATTGACTTTATAGTGAACATAATAATGGTTGTTATTGGATTGTAGTTATTAGGCTAGTTAAGTGCTTTACATGCACACTTATTCTCACAGCCATGTATCATCCCCACTTTACAGATAAGGAGTCAGAGTTTAGAGTGTTTAAAACATTACAGCTAATAAAGGGTAGAGCTGGGATCTGAACTCAGGTCAGAATCAGATCAGATTGTTTAGTATTAAAATTGCACACATGCACACACATACACACACTGAAAAAGGAACCAATTATGTGTCCAATTCATAATCAATGTCAGTTCTACTTCTGCTCTTTTTATGTCTTACTAATCTAGAGAAGCAGTCTAGCAAGGAAGCATGGTGGCATACATCTTTGATCCCAGTACCTGGGAGGCTGAAGCAGGCAGATCTGTGAGCTCAAGGCTGCCTGGTCTACAAGGCAAGTTCCAGGCCAGACAGGACTACATTTAATCAAACTGCTACCCACTTTGCTATATTTCCTCTCCTCCTCCTTCTCTTCTTCCTTCTTCTCCTTCTTCCTCCTCTTTATCCTTCTCCTCCTCCTCTTTCTCCTCCTCCTTTTCTTCCTCCTCCCCCTCCCCCTTCTCTTTATTCTTCTTTTTCTCTTCCTCCTCCTCCTTTTTTAAATGTAGTCCTGTCTGGCCTGGAACTTGCCTTGTAGACCAGGCAGCCTTGAGCTCACAGATCTGCCTGCTTCAGCCTCCCAGGTACTGGGATCAAAGATGTATGCCACCATGCTTCCTTGCTAGACTGCTTCTCTAGATTAGTAAGACATAAAAAGAGCAGAAGTAGAACTGACATTGATTATGAATTGGACACATAATTGGTTCCTTTTTCAGTGTGTGTATGTGTGTGCATGTGTGCAATTTTAATACTAAACAGTTATAGGCATAAAGAAGATTCTTATAATCAAGTTGGATAGCCAAAACACAATCGCACATATTGGCTTTTACTAGGACATGATAGTGTATGATGTACATAAAGAAAATTAGGTATCAGTAGCTAATAACAGATGCTGATTATATGTGTGTGGGTGTATGTTTGAATGTATGAATATGGATAAAATTTAGAGAATAATACCACCTCAGGTATATTAGCCCCAATAAAAGAAAAAATCCACACATATGTGTTGGTGAGTGTAGAACCGATGCAATCCTTGGGTACTGCTGTGGGAATTCAGTGATACAGTTATAATAGAAAACCATATAGGAGGGACTGGAGAGATGGCAACAGTTAAGAGCACTTATTGTTCTTGAAGAGGACCCAGGTTCTATTCCCAGCATGCACACAACAGCTAACAACTCTCTATAACTCCAGTTCCAGAGTATCTGACACTTTTCTGATTTGTACAAGCACCAGGCACACATGTGGTACACATACATACATGCAGACAAAACACTCATACACATAAAATAAACATAAATACATCCTTAAATAAAAAAGAAAAAGCAGAAAACCATATGAGAAATTGTAAGTGGAAGTTTCTGTCCCTCCAGCAACTCCCAAATATCTGATAGCCACTTCCCAAATTACCACACAGAGGCTTATATTAATTACAAATGCTTGGCCATTAGCTCAGGCTTATTATTAACCAGCTCTTACACTTAAATTAACCCATAATTCTTTTTTTTTCTTTTTTTTCTTTTTTCTTTTTTTTTTTTTGGTTTTTCGAGACAGGGTTTCTCTGTGTAGCTTTGCACCTTTCCTGGAACTCGCTTTGGAGACCAGGCTGGCCTCGAACTCACAGAGATCCGCCTGCCTCTGCCTCCCGAGTGCTGGGATTAAAGGCGTGCGCCACCACCGCCCGGCCTTAACCCATAATTCTTATCTATGTTCACCCACGTGGCTTGGTACCTTTCCTCAGTACAGCGTCCTCACCTTGCTTCCCCTGCATCTGGCTGACGACTCCTGACTCTGCCCTTAGCTCTTCCTAGCGTTCTGAGTCTGGTCGCCCCGCCTACACTTCCTGCCTGGCTACGGCCAGTCAGCGTTTTATTAAACCAGTTCAAGTGACTATCTCACAGTGCACAAGAGGGTTATTCCACAGCAGGGAATATCAAATGGAGGCTCCTCCAAACAGTCCGTCTGGGGTCTGCACCCCAGGGAATGAAACCACCCCCATTCCTAGTAGCATCATTCACAGTAGGCAAAAGCAGAAACAACTCAAGTGGCCATTAACGGATGAGTAGCTCAACAAAATGTAGACTGTTCCTCTCCCTTAAAAGGGAGGGAGTTCTGACATAAGGTGCAACGTTAGTAACCCTGAGGCCATTGTACTCAGTGAAGTACACCAGCTACTAATGCTGCATGGCCCTACTTTGTGAGGAAATCAGAGACAGAAAGTAGAATGGTGGTTCCCAGAGGCTCCTGGATGGGAAGATGGGGAGTTGTTTAGGTTTTCTGTTTGCAAGTTGAAGCATTAAGGAGACTGTATAACACTAATACAAATGAACTTATACTGAGCTATACCTAAAAACAATTATGATGGCAAACTACTTTAAAGAGGCTTTAATGGTAAAACTTGAATCACCGTTAAATTTATCTAAATTGAGACCCTAAGTGTGAGCTAGAATCAGCTTTCTGTGTCTTAGGACATCTTTAGAGGTGAAATGTAATGAGGATAATAATAGCTAATACTTATGGGCACTTACTGTATGTTCTGAAAGTCTGATTAGAATTGGTTCTTGATCCTCACTACAGCCCTAAGAGGACAGTGACCTGCACCAGCAGGTTGTTCTTCAGTGACAGGGTCCTGATGGGGTGGTGCCAGGGTATGTGAAACAGAGAGAAGATAAAAACTGGGCTTGGGAGGTCTTGCACAAAGTTTGTCTTATGCTGCACAAGTTTATTAAGAAGTACAGCTTTTATATACTATGTGCAGGGTGAAAAATGGGCAATGTCAGCAGAGAGCTAAGTCAGACAGTGTTGGCGAAGAGAACACAGGGTACCAGGCACAGCTGCCTTAGGACTGATGACCACAGCCCAGGGGAAGAGGTGGGTCCCCAGAAGCTGCAACCTTGACTCCTCTGAGGCACTGGCTTTAGCATCAGACTGGCCTTGCCAAGTCCACCTGTGGACAAGGACACAGAACTAAGTTCCCTTTGTCCTTTTGTCAGGGTCTCTGAGAAAGTTGGGTTGGTGTGGCTCCCCATAGGAAGGCACTAGTATTAACTAGTCCATGAGTTACCAACAGATGTGATGAAACCTGACTGAAGTCTGCACAGGCTGGACTGTAGGACATTTCTAGAGTCCAATTGCAGAAGCTGGCCTTAACCTCACGTCTAACGTTACTGCTTTCCAGGCAGGGAGGCTTATCTCTCTGTGTCTGCTGTGCTTACAGTTTGTGTTTTGAATGTTTTTCTCCTTTGCACTATCACCTACAATTGAAACTGTTTTAGGATTATGATCATGATCTGTTTTTGGTTTTTTGTGACAGTGTCTCGCTTTCTAGCCCAGATTTCCTGAAACTTGCAGTCCACCTGCCTCAGCCCCCAAATGCTGGCATTGCAGGTGTGTGCCGCTGTGCCCAGCCTGTTTTGTTAGTTTGCTGTCAGCTGTATTATCTGTTTCTTTGAGGCAGATGGTTATGAGAAGCACAAACTAGGTAATTACATTTGTGTTATTGAAGTGATGCCAGCAACCAGCAAGTGAAATGTCTTACTTCAGTCAGTACGGTAATCAGATTAGGTCTTTCAGTTTGGGAATCATGGGAAATCTTGTGATCATTATGCATTTATAATATTAGAGGAGTACAGGTTGATACATTTTATGAACAGAAAGTACCCTAATTTATTCTCAAACTATCAGTCCTTTGTATGAATATCATTTGTTATGCATTAGGCATTTTATCTCTTTTTGCGGCACTGAGTAGATAACCTGTGATCGAGTCTAGCTCTGACTCTCTGTGACTTTAGGAAATTCACAACACGCTTTCAATTTCCAGTTTCCTTTTCTTTGGAAAACAAAAACAAGACCAAAAAAAAAAAAAAAAAAAAAAAAAAACCAGACTGTGTTTTCAAAAGGTACGAAGAGTTGTTTGGCCTGTGTGTTGCACACAGGGTATGTAGCGGCCTTGAAAGATCTCATTGGTGCATACTTGTAAAGTTAATAGCTAAGGATGAAACTAAATACAAGCTATGCAAGTTTGTCTTTCTTTACAGGTTGCAGATTTGGATGATGAATTTGCTGACTTGGTTTTAGGAGAATTTAGTGAAAATTTTGATTTGGTACCAGCTGAAAAGGTAATGTGTTATTCACTCATTTAGACAAAATTTTACTAAGTGAATATAGTTTGGTTTTTCTGTCTTTGGAGTGTGTGTATATGTGTGTAAGCGGAGTTTTCCTGTCCCAACTGCTGGCTCCAAAATAACCCAAAAAGGGCTTAATATTAATTACAAATGCTCGGCCAATAGCTCAGGCTTGTTACTAACTAGCTCTTACAACTAAACCCATTTCTATTAATCTGTGTGCTGCCCTGAGGCTCTTGGCTTTTACCACTATCCCATTTTGTATGTTCCACTCGTTCTGCGTATGGCTAGAGACTCCAGGCTCCACCCTTCTTCCTCCCAGCATTCTCCCAGTCTGGCTCTCCTGCCTGACCTTATTCTGTTCAGCTGTTGGCCAGTCAGCCTCTTTACTAAACCAACCACAGTGACATATATTCACACAGTGTAAAGGACTATTCCACAGCATATGTGTGTGTTAACGTTTTACACTATTAAAAATGGTGGCTTCCAAGTCAGAAGCTCATTTTTTAATAAAAGGGGGACCTGTAGGGCCCTGGCCCCCGTTTTGGGTAACTGTTGCCTTGCTTGCGGACCTTGACCTTGATATCCTCCCTATGCTAATTCCCTGCCAGGTTCCACCCTCCTGAAAGCTTAAGGGAAGTTCCTTGTCTGTGTATCCTGAATAATGGGCGTTAACAGATTAGAAGCAAGATTGTAAAACATCAGTAGCGAACTTCTGCCCTTCGGGGTCCTCCCATTGTGCTGTAAGCCTGTATTTAAGACCTCCTCCCCCTTCAATAAATGACATTCAGCATTTAAAATTAAAAAATATATATATATTATATATATAATTGAATGAATACTGTGAATGTAATCTATGAATACCACAAATGTGATTAATATCATGAGTGTAATTAATGAATATCATGAATGTAATTTAAAAAATAAATAAATAAAGTAAAAAAAAATGGTGGCTTATGCTGGGCAGTAGTGGTACACACCTTTTAATCCCAGCACTTGGGAGGCAGATGCAGACAAATCTTTGTGAGAGCAAGTTCCAGGATAGCCAGGGCTACACAGAGAAGCCCTGTCTTGAGAAACAAAAAACAAAAAAAAATGAAAGTCACTGCTCATGTATGTAAGTACCTAATGCCAGCAGCATGCTGCTTCCAGATACACTACAAAGTTAGAAGCTGAATCATTTTTCCTTACATAGAGTTGGGGTCAGTTAATTTAAGGGGTAATTATCCCTGGTACTGGAAACCTAGACAACTCCTGGGGCGAGTGAGGTCATGACTCTTAGAGAAGGAGCACCTACCGCCACTTCTAGGGCAGCAGAATTCCTAACTGTATTCTAGACCTTGTCCTTATGCCCACAGGTTAAGCGTGGCTTCCATCATGCATCAAAGAAGCTCCTCTTTGCAGGAACAGACCACTGTTGAAAACCACAACTGGCCATAGTGCAGAGATCAGCCCCAGTGCATACAGCCCTTTTTCAGTATTTTCAAGCATCTATTATACCTTAAACTTTTCTGTCTTCTGAAGCTTTGCTGTGTTTTCAGAAGCCACATTGTAATGCTCATAAAGACTTATTCTAGTGAACCAGAGACAACACCAGACATCCAATATACTGAGTAGTGACTAATGGTATAAAAAATAAATAAATAAAGCCGTACAGAATGATGGAGGTGTGGGGAAGAGTGCTGTTTTATACGGGCGTTCAGGGCAAGCCTCTGACTGAGAGATTCTGACCGGGACTTGTGTACTGTGCACAGATCCGTGTTCATTTTCTGTGTCTACCTTTAGCTTCAGACTGCAATCCACAGAGTGACGCTGGCTCAGGCCGCGGTGCCTGTGCTGTGTGGGAGTGCCTTGAAAAACAAGGGCGTTCAGCCCTTGTTGGACGCCGTTACTATGTACTTGCCGTCGCCTGAAGAGCGCGAGTATGGGTTTCTGTAAGTATGTGACCAAATATGCTAACGTCGTATGGCTGCAGCCATTTCAAGTGGCCATTACAAAAGCCGCGGTGGAGACTGTCTCTGTAACGATATAGAGCCATAGCCATTGTCACTTGAAAAAGACATTTTGACCCTCTTTTAAAACCTGTCAGAGTTGTAGGTAGAACTATGAAGGTGGTTTTTTTCTGTGTATGTTGGTTCTGCTATCTCTGCTGGGTTTTTGTTTGTTTGTTTCTTGTTTTTGTTTAAGGTTGTTACTCATTCGTGGTTGTATTCATCTAAATTTCAGGATTTTCCTGTGGTAAAACATTCTGTGGCTATAGAGAAAGGTCATTGTTTTCTTCCTGCTGGCTGGCTCTGTACTTGCATAGTAGATCTCTAATATCGGAAGTAGCATTAAGCAGAGGAGCAGAGAAATGGGTTTTGTATTAACAAGGACAGTAATCGTTTTTCACATCTCTAAACTGGAAAGGCATCATGTGCAGTGGGTGTGGGTGTGGCTTCATGCCACGTAGCCTTGTCCCAGCTAATCCAGGTTACTTAACCTCTGCATCAATGAAGTGGAGGCAATAGAAGCCATCTCTTGGGGGCTGGAGAGATAGCTCAGAGATTAAGAGCACTGACTACTCTTCCAGAGGTCCTGAAGAGGTCCTGAGTTCAATTCCCAGCAACCACATGGTGGCTCACAACCATCTGTAATGAGATCTGGTGCCCTCTTCTGGCCTGCAGGCATACATGCTGTATACATAATAAGTAAATAAATCTTTAAAAAAATTTAAAAAAAAAGAAAAAAGAAAAAGAAGCCATCTCTTACGACTTGGAAAAAGCCAGTGAGTCACTATTTATTACTCATAAGGACCAGTGCTGGCATGTAGAAAGTTTCCATATTTATACCTTCAATGTTAAATTCAGACAAACTAGGACTGAGATCAGAGAAAAGCTATTGTTAGAAGTGCTTAATTTACTCTGAGTCATAGACTTCCTTGAGACTGATGAAAATACCATTTATCTTTGCTCAGAAAAATGCACCTATGCAGAAAATCTGTCTATTTCAGGAAAACTCAAACTTTTACATTTCTTTAAGAATACCATCTCTGTAAACAAGTCCCAGTTTCTACTGGAGATTGATAGTATTGATAGCTAGACACAGAGTGAAGTGAGAGCCTGTCAGCAATGGTTAGAAAGAATGTTCATTTATCCTGTAGATTCCTTGGTTTTGTGACCTTTGAAAATACGCTTTTCAAGGAGAGAGTGTGTGCAATGAAGATGTTTGCAGATATGGCAGTACTTGAAAGAGAACCCATCATTTTTCGTTTGAGTTTTGAAGATTTATTGGAAAGACCTCCATGAAGTATTTTGTCAGGGATGGAAGAGAGGGCTGTAGTGGCGTTACTTCTGGGCCTGGCTAGCTCTCCTACAGAAGCATGAGGTCTGTGGGAGAACCTGGATGACCTGTGTACACGGCTGGGGGCCTCTAATACCTCCTTTGTCTTGCAGGCAGTGGTATAAGGGTGACTTGTGTGCACTGGCATTTAAAGTGCTGCATGACAAACAGCGAGGACCCCTGGTTTTCCTGCGCATTTACTCGGGCATGCTGACACCCCAGTCGGCCATCCATAACATTAACAGGAACTGCACGTAAGGGGAGTTTGGTTATTTTCTAAAACTGCACTCACTTATTTAATAGTGCTTTGCTGATCTAAATCACGGTTTCTATAGGGAGAGAATGAGTCGTCTGCTTCTGCCATTTGCTGACCAGCACGTAGAAATCCCTTCCCTGACGGCCGGTAACATCGCTTTGACAGTTGGTCTTAAACAAGTGAGTGACCACGTGGGTTCCATAGCAAATCATGTCAGTGTGATTTATAAATAGTTTATAATAGCAAAAAATTCACAAATCATCTAAATGTCTATTATATGAATATGATAGCATATCCATCAATATGGTTGAATGTCATACATTGGCTAGAAAGAAAAATAGATTGAGAGAAACCCACAGGATGGATTATAGTCAAATGAAGTTCAACTCCAAGTAAAGTCTACTACTTGTTGAAATGTGTGTGTCAAGTTTATTTAAAATACTGTTTTATTCACATGGAATCTTTGCCTATTTATATATGGGGGTCCTCTCTTTCTCTGTTACTAAGTTGCCCAGGCTTGCCTTGAACTTGCTGTCCAGCCCTGGCTGGTCTCAAACTCTCCACCGCCATGCTTGATAAGTGTTTACCTGTGCTGACCATGGCAGAAAGTTTGATCTAACCTTACCACTGATCAGGTAATAATGAAAGACATTTTGCTATCGAGGGCTCTTTAAGGGCCAGGGTTTGGGTTTCTTTTGTTCCCAGTTGGTTCTCAGTCTACAGCTCATCAGTGCTTGCACACAGTAGGTACAGCCTAGATATTTATAGAGTGAATGGAAGGATCTACTTGGAGCCACATCTTGGTTTGGGTGGGTTAAAACTCAGGACTTTCTTTTAATTCAGATAGTCAAATGTAGTTTTCTGTTAAACTTTGGCATATCTCATATTGAGATAAAAATTGTTACTTTAACCTTTTTAACTCTTGATGATTAACTGTAGGTTTCAGAAATGTTTAGGAGAAAACTTTCATGGTCTGAATTTTTTACCTGGAGTATTTTGGAGAAAGGATTTCTCTGTGCAGCCATGACTGTCCTGGAACTTTCTCCATAGACCAGGCTGGCCTCGAACTCAGTTATCTGCCTGCCTCTGCCTTCCGAGTGCTGGGATTAAAGGTGTGTGCTGCCATGCCTGGCTGAACCTGGCGTTATTAATTTGTCTTCTGTCTTCCTAAAGGCAGGACCTGCTCCTTGTGCATATTTGAAGGAGCATTACAGACATTTGGAGAGTAGTCTGCTGAGGGAAACCAGCACAGCCTTGATAGTCCATACTACTTATGGGTGCATCTTAAGTTGACTTAAAATACTGCTTTGTCCCCATGGAGCTTTTACTTGGTGTCTCTGTGTGTGTGTTATGCTTAGTTGGATATTCGAGTTAATAGAGAATTTCCTGTAAAATAGAAAGAAGTTCTTAACTGGTGTTAAAATACTTCATGAGTTTTACTGAACCTGCCTTGCCATGATGGGAAATTCAGGCAGATGGATACATTTTTTTGCCAGTAAATTTTGGTGCGGTAGGCATTATATACATACATATATGTGTATGTATGTATATATGTATGTTTCATTATTTGTTAGAATTTATTACAATGACATTTTAGATAGAGTTCTCACACAAGGTAAATGAGCTTTGCTTATGTAAAGTTGTAAGATTTGTGAATGTATTCCTCTTTAGTTGACTGAGAAGAATGTGCTACACTGTGGTTTTGTCTTGTGGTTTTGGGTGGACGATGAATGCTAGCCAGGAAGCTATCCCATTTGCTTACAGACTGCCACTGGAGACACCATTGTCTCTTCCAAGTCCAGCGCCTTAGCTGCAGCCCGTCGAGCAGGAAGAGGAGAAAAGAAGCACGGGAGAAACAGTGAAGCGGAGAGTCTGCTGCTGGCCGGGGTGGAGATTCCAGAACCTGTTTTCTTCTGCACCATAGAACCGCCATCAGTGGCTAAGCAGCCAGGTACGAACAGTGTCTGTGTGTCAGTCCACTGGTGTCTGTACAGTGAGGTCGTCACAGTGAGTCCTCAGCAGACTGCCTATGTGATAGAGTTATGTGTTACTTGCCCTTGCTGGTCAGCATTTCTTGTGGTTTGGTCTGGGGTTTTACCTAAGTGGCTTTGATTTTTACAAACTCCATGTATATATTAGCGATTTTTCTACTTTCATATTCTTCTCATTCTCATTCTTGTAATGCTTTTGTTTGTTTCTTTGTTGTTGTGTTGGTTTTTTTGTTTTTGTTTTTTTTGACAGTGTTTTACTGTGTAGCCCTGGCTGTCCTGGAACTCATTCTGTAGACCAGGCTGGCCTCAAACTCACAGAGATCCACCTGCCTCAGCCTGAAGGCGTTCACCACCACCACTGGCCTTGTAATGCTTTTTATGGGAGTCCAGGCAATTGACCCTACCCTGCCCAGCCCTCCTAGTGTGTTAGATTAGTTAGGACATGAACTGTAACCAATTCACTTCTTTGCATCTAGAGTATCAACCAGTTCAGATTTCCTCAAGATGGCTTGCCATTTTGCATTGTGGTTTCTCTTCTTTCACCTAGTCTTGCTTACATTGTAACGGTTTCCCCTGAACTTGTCTGTCTTTAAAACTCTTTAGGTCTCAGCTCAAACATCAACGCTTTGTAAGACTCTCAATGAATTCTCAATTATGAAGACCACCTAAGGACAAACTTTATAGTTTTCTTTAATCCCCTTAAGAACAAGTTGGACTCACAGATTACGGCAGAACAAGAGCAATCTTTATTTCCTCTCCATATCTCCTAAGATGTAGTGGGCAAGAACATCTCTAGCCAGGTGGGGTTGCAGTTCTTCATCTACCCGGCTGGAGTGCACATGAAAGAAATCGGAGTGCAGATGTAATGAAAGAATAATGAAAGAAGCTGGGTCTTTTCTTGTCCAGTTGCTGAAGGAACAGTGTTTAATGTAAGGCAGATGTGGCAGGGGCTGGAGCAATGGCTCCGTGGCTAAGAACCCCTGCTCTTCCCGAGGTCCTGAGCTCAGTTTCCAGCACACACACAGCTGCTCGCAGCTGCCAGCAACTCAAGGCCCAAGGATCTGATGCTCTCTGGTTTCCTCGGTGCCAGCCAGTTACTGGTGCATGTATACATGCAGGCACTCACCCATAACACATAACAAAGAAAAGATGTAGCAAAATCCCCAATCTGAAATGCATGAGATTTGAACATTTTTCATCTCAAGTATTTCAGATAAGAGATATTCATCTTTTATTATAATTTCAACATGAAGTAATATAAAAAGTATTAGTGAGATCAAGAGAGATTGCTCAGTGGTTAAGAGTACCAGCTGCTCTTGCAGAGGACTGGGTTGGGTTCCCAGCACTCAGTGCTGGATCATGGGTGGCTAGCAACCATCTGTAACTCAATTTCTAGAGAATCTGGCACCTTCTTCTGGCCTCCAAGGACATTAGCATGAATGGTGCCCAGACGTACAAGAAGTCAAAGTAGTCATACACATAAATCTTTTTAATGTACTATTTTTTATATTAAGTCTTTGAAATCTGGTGTGCATTTTACGTTTATAGTACCTATTAATTCAGACCAGTAATACTTAAAATGGCTACTGTTAGACAGCACAGCTCTAGAAAGCCTGGTTTATATGCCTAAGAACAATTTGAATGAATATAGTTGATAAAGGTTAGCTTTTTAATCGGTGGGTCAGCACTTTTCTTCGGCTGCACTTTTCAGTCCGCAGACCTTTTATAAAGAAGGCAAGCGTATTTATCAGCTAAGTTTATTGTCGCCTTACTCCACATAGCACATTTCACACAGTGATTCATGTTCATTTCTCCTGTAGTTGAGAATTCATCGTAGAGTGTCAGATGTAATTGTATCTTCCCTTTGCTGGCTCATCACCGTAGCCAGTGTTTATGAAGGCGTGTGTGTGTGTGTGTGTGTGTGTGTGTGTGTGTGTGTGTGTGTGTGTGTGTTTGTATAATCAGCTCCCAGATTTGTCTTTACGAAATAGAACCAGATGAGGTCACTGGCCCTTTTTAAGTCCTTCAGTGGCTTCCCAGTGTAAAGGCAAACTTGTCGGCATGGCCCATTAGACAGAGCATGCTCTCCCTGCCTGGCATCTTCCTTCTCACCTAACGCTTCTCTTCATTGGCTGGCGTCTGGCGCCGCTTTACCCAGCTCACCGTGGAGATGCTTGTGCATCACTCACTCTTAGGAATTGTGTCTTACCTTGTTTGAGTCTCTGCATTTATGGCTGTTTGAAATTTCCTTTTTTAAATCAGTGTACCTGCTTGTTAATCTATACTCTCCACTTCAGATTCATCGTCAGTTTACTAGAAATGAAGATGACAATAGTTATTGTTTAATCACTCAGATTTGGACCATGCCTTGGAACGCCTTCAACGTGAAGATCCCAGTCTGAAAGTGAGGCTTGATCCTGACTCTGGACAAGTACGTACATTATTACTCAGCCTAGGAGGGAGAGAAGGAAGGAAGTAGGACATGTATATAACATTGACTACTCTATGCTCCTGAAAGAAAAGCTCGGATTCATAATTTAAGTTTCTCTTTATGTATATTGTCATTCTAAATAAACATTCTCTTCAATTCTCTAAAATAATTACATTTCACATATCACTCCCCATCAATTTTTAATTTCTATAATATGGGCTTTTATGAAGTTTTGAAATAAGGTTCAATTCTTGTGTCTTTTTACCCTGATGCTTATAGAAGCCAATTTCTCTGTTATATGCATGTTCAAACTAGCCTGGAGGTTATCACTGCCTACAACATTTAGGAACTGTCTATGTGGTTGGGAGGTTTTGGAGGGAAGTTTTTTACCCCGTTCTCAAGGCATTGTCTTCAGCATAGTTTCAAACAGTTGTCTGCTTTTTCATTAAGAAAAGGATTTTAGCTGGGTGTAGTGGTGCATGCCCTTAATCCTAGCACTTGAGAGGCAGAGGCAAGTGGATCTCTGAGTTCTAGGACAGCCTGGTCTACAAAGTGAGTTCTAGGATAGCCAGAGCTATATAACAAGACCCTGGCTCCAAAACATCCCCCTCCCCGCTGCCACCCAAAAAAGAAAAGGGTTTTACCAGGTCTTTGGTGGCTCAAGCCCGTGGTTCCACTCCTTGAGAGACTGAGGGAATAGGATTGCTGCAAGTTTAAGGTGAACCTGGACTGCACCCAAGTAAAACCTTGTCAAAAAAGCAAACCGGGGCTGGAGAGATGGCTCAGTGGTTAAAGGCCCTTGGCTGCTCTTCCAGAGGACCAGGATTCAGTTCCCAGCCCCCATGGTGATTTGCAACCATCTGTAACTCCAGTTCCAGGGAATTCAATGCTCTGTTCTGGCTCAGCAGGCACCAGGCATGCCCGCGGGTACAGACATACATGTAGGCAAAATATCTGTACACATGGAATATTAAAAACTAGGGCCAAGGAGAAGCCTCAGTGAGTAAAGGCACTGGCTGCACAGGCCTGATGACCTGGATTGGATCCTGGAATCCAAATAAGTTCTTCTCTGACCTCTACACATACCTCTCCTCTACATCATACATAAACATACCACATATACAATAGTAAAGAACAAATAAATAATAACAAACTGCATACAAAGAAAGAAGATAAAAAGCATAATCCAGAACGTGGATTGTACTCCTGTTGCATTGGCCAGAATTTGATATAGGGAGTAGGTACCTTGATGCCACTTAACTTACCCAGTTGGTCATCAAACTGTCATAAAAGGACACGACAATTGATTTATTATCCTAGCCAGAAAAGTCAGTAATACTTTCCTATAGGGGTCCCCAGAAAGCTTTCAAAAGAAATTCAGTTGAAATTATAGGAAATTACTTAAATACGTGAACATCATTACTTTTTATAATATTTTTAAAATTTTTTCCCCTGTATATAGTATTTTGTTTTATTTTTTTCCCTTTTATGAACAGACGGTCCTGTGTGGTATGGGGGAGTTACATATTGAGATTATTCATGACCGAATCAAGAGGGAATATGGCCTAGAGACCTATCTGGGGCCTCTGCAGGTGGCATACCGGGAAACCATCTTAAACTCAGTTCGTGCCACAGGTAAAAAATAAAACATTTGGACATTCTGGGTTTGTTCGGTGTTTAGTTGTGTAAATAGGGGATCACAGTTTCTAGTGTCTCCCACAGTTTTACTGTGTCAATTAAAAAAAAAATTGATAAACATAGAAGGCCTAGACCTATTACTACCCACTCATCCGACAAATGCATTTTCCAGTGGCTCTGGGACAGGATAAGCCAGCGAAGTAGATGGCTTGTTCCACTTTGTACTCACCACTGAAATGAGTATGAGAATTTGAAGTCAGTGGATTATATTTATTTTGTAAAATGAATGCTGATAGCATTCTAGAGAAAGTGCAGTTTGTATGTTTCTGTCCTGATGTAAGTGCTCAGGTTTTCTGTATTTGGTTCCCTTAAGCAAAATAACAGTGAGCACTATTTACCCCAAAGTGAACTGTGCATGGACCAGAAATGCTTATGATAACAAAGTGCCCTTAAGCACACCCAAAATTTGTTGAGTCTGGGTGACCACATTTCAGTGAAACTTGAAAAATTAGTCAAGTATAAATGTAGCGACACAGAGCTCTGTTTCTGGATTGTACATGTGCAACAATAAAAATCAAGGTAAATATGAATAATACTCTCCTTCAAATTAATGCCGGAGCTGGTTAGCATGAAACTCTGGAGTTTTAAAGGAAGAGGAACCAAGAATCTGGCAAAGTCAGCTAGGGGACTCAGCTGTCCTCTCTGTCCTGGCACTGGAGGCCACTTCTCCACAAAAGCAGGCGAAGGCGGAGGGCAAGTACCAGAGCTCGTAATTGTAAGCTTCTAATACAGGTTTGTGAGCCAAAATTCACAGAGCCCGTTTGGCCTGAGAAACTTTAAGAAGGATTTCATGTTGGGTACTCATGAGTAGGTAGCACCCTGAGGAAGCTGAAGGAAGCAGAAGGCCTCCAGAGAGAGAGGTGTTTCCACTCAGGCCTCGAGGGTGTCTCACAGCAAGGTACTATACAGAAGAGAAAGTAAATGCTTTAAAAGGGAAAGAAAGATCCCAAGATTACGGGAACCAACTTGCCAGCTTGAAAACTGTGTTCATGTCAAATATGGAGTCCTTAAACACCACAGAGAAGGTGAAGTGCAGCAGTTGCACACTGCTGGGGAATGGTGTGAATTCACAAGTATCTGAGGTGAGTAACGGGGTGTGTGTGTGTGTGTGTGTGTGAAGTGCCTACTGATAGGTTGAGGAGCACAGCTGGGATGGGAACAGCCTGGGAGAAAAGGACGTGGCAGAAGTGAGCGCTGTGCACAGGGATGCATGCAGACGAGGACACTATAGTCATGGGAATGTCTGTGGATGACTAGTGCTCCAGAAAGTAGGTACTAGCAATTTCTGTTTCTTTAGAAATTCCAGGTTTCATGTTTATTTTATTTTTAGCTTATGTATTCTTTCTTGGATATTTCATAATAGTGAGCTCAAAAGGAATCATAAAGGCGCATTTTTTAGTTTCGAATCTGGGATATGAGTCACTGCATTACGTTGCTACTCACGTGAATGTAGCAGTTTTGTTTCAGTAGAATGCTGGTAGCAGCTGCTGGTAACAAGAGCTATGAGAACGTGGACATAGCTCAGTGGTAGAGCAAGGCCTCTGGGTTCAATCCCTAGCACTTAAGGTCGAGCCTAGCATGGTGGTACACACCTTTAATCCCAGCACTCAGGAGGCAGAGGCAGGCGGATCTCTGAGTTTGAGGCCAGCCTGGTCTACAGAGTGAGTTCCAGGACAGTCAGAGCTACATAGTGAGACCCTGTCTCAAGAAAAGAAAAAAAGTAGATTAAAAAAAAAAACACAACAAAAAACAAACAAACAAAAAAAAAACAAAACCAAGAAAAACTGTTTACCTATATTCCAAGAAAGTTTTTTGGGAAAGAAGTGTTAAATGTTGCTGAAAGAACATATGAATTTTTGTCTGTTTTTCGAGACAGGGTTTCCCTGTGTAGCTTTGCTTCTTTCCTGGAACTTGCTCTGTAGCCCAGGCTGGCCTTGAACTCACAGAGATCCGCCTGCCTCTGCCTCCCGAGTGCTGGGATTAAAGGCGTGCGCCACCACCGCCCGGCCAATTTTCAAATTATTAAATTTCATATATTCTAGCCAGGCGACGGTGGCGCACTCCTTTAATCCCAGCACTCGGGAGGCAGAGGCAGGCGGATCTCTGTGAGTTCGAGGCCAGCCTGGGCTACCAAGTGAGTTCCAGGAAAGGCGCAAAGCTACACAGAGAAACCCTGTCTCGAAAAACCAAAAAAAAAAAAAAAAAAATTGAAAATTGGCAGAGGAAGAAGTTTTATAGTTTTCATTAGCAGCTTTTTGTACTCTCTAGATATTTTATGATCTGAGTATTCCCATTTTTTCAAGCTCTGGTCATTTATTCTAGCGCGCGCGCGCGCACGCGCGCGAGAGAGAGACAGGGTTTCTCTGTGTAACCCTAGCTATTCTGGCACTCATTTTGTAGACCAAGCTGGCCTCGAACTCACAGAGCTCTGCCTGCCTCTACCTCCTGAGTGCTGGGATTAAAGGCGTGCGCCACTAGCACTGGGCCATTTATTTGATACTCTTAAAGACTTATTGAGTGGACTCAGACTTAGAAGCAGGCAGTTTCAGCGAGGGCAACCTATATCCCTTGGCAGTCTGTTCCTGGCACCTTTCTTTGGCTCCCTTCATTTCTTGACCAAAAGTTTAGCATTGTCTGCATCTCTTTATTTTTCATGCATTTCTGTGTGTTTCTTTTCAGATACCCTGGACAGGACTTTAGGAGACAAGCGGCACTTTGTGAGCGCAGAACTAGAAGCCCGGCCAGTGGAGGCAGCAGCTGGCATGGCCATGATTGAGTATGCTGACTCTGTCAGTGAAGACCTAGTGCAGGCCTCCCGTGAGGCCATTGAAAATGCATTCCACAGTGCATGCCTCCAGGGTAAGGGAAGCAAATGAGCGCACTCTCCCCCGACTACTTAATCCTCCTTTTTTCTCATCCTCCAGTCTGAGCCGGTTTCCTGGACATAGCAGCATCCTCTGCCTCAGCGTTCCACTGCTAGCCTCCTGATTCTTCCATGTTTTAGAGATGTTTCAGTGTTCTGTGTTTCTTTGTACTTTGGGTGTGTTTTTGTTGCATTATTCTGTTGCTGTATTGTTTATATTACTCTGCTTTCCCCTTACTCAGGACCTTTACTTGGCTCCCCAGTTCGGGATGTGGCAATAAAGTTGCACTCATTGACGATCCACCCTGGTACCTCGACAACTATGGTTAATGCCTGTATCTCAAGATGCATCCAGAAGGTATAGGGCAGTCTTCATGCTTGGGCTCTGAGGGGATGCACTGAGTGTAGCACCACAGGTTCTGCAGGCGGCTGTGCTGACAGAGCTTGACCTTAGGATCTTGCCGCCATGGGGTCATCAAGATGGCTGCCAAGTCTGGGTCTTAGTTAATCCCCAGGACCCATGTAGTAGAAGGGAGACCCGACTCCTGGAAGTTGTCCGCTGCCCTCCACATACGCACTGTGGTGCTCATGAGCACATGCTACACACACCAGTAAATGTAATTTTAAAAATTTCAAACTGGTTCTTGCATAGGGAATCTTTGACCTCTTAAACCAAGTTTTCATTTGAAAGATTTTAGAGATTACTGGTCACACAGATTGCTATTAAAACATCCTGGTTTTAGCAAAAGGTCTGTGCTTCCCCTTTTCGAAACACACAGCCATTAGCTGCAAGCATGATGGATTTAAATGGACAGATCTGGGGTTAGTTTGACACTGAGCTTTAATGTAAATGACAATGAAAATAATTATTAATTCCAATTTTTGAGTTTGTTCAAATAAGATTGCTTTCATTAAAAAGCCAGATCAGTCCCATTGAGAAACAGATTTGAGCCAAGCATCTTCCCTCTCAGAGTATCAAGCATGTGGTCACCTGAGGAGATGTCCTTGAGTCTGCTTCTTGCTTCAGTCACCCACCAGAGCTAACAACTCCCACACTTGTCTACCAGTGTGGGAGCACCCTAACTTAGCGTTGGAAAGTAAAGTGAGCTCAGTAGGGAAAACTTACCCTGTCGTAAGGAGTCTGAACAAGTGATTGAAGTACAGTCAGAGCACAGAAGTGACTGGCATGGGAAAGACAGCCCAGGACAGACAGGAAGTAGCCTAGGTCTGAATCAGGACACCAGCAATAGGCACAGAGATATTAGTGTTTGCTGAAAAGAGGAAATCAAAGAAGTATATGCAAGTGAGCTGCTAATGCCATCTGTAGAAATAAGAAACTGCTGGGCTTAGTTTGGGGCATACTGGGGAGCCGCAGAGCAGGCCAGTGGAGGACAAGGGTGGAGCCCTCAGAGACTGCTGTTGGCTTGAAGCTCTGCATTGGGTAACGTTCAGAAGACTGAGAAAGATGGCGGGCAGTTCTGGGAGCACTGCTCTTGATTACAGAGTCCAGCCCCACTTCCCCTTAACTTTGACCTTTTCCCACATAGTCACCTTGAAAACATTTTCAGCTTCCTTTAGCGGCCTTTGAAGTCTAAGATTGTAGACTGTGTGTTAGAAAGGGTTTGTTTATAGAGAATGTTTCTATTGTCCTGACTGTTGCCCTCTCCAGCATGTGACCACTACTATGTATAATCAGGTATTAAAAGCAAGCGAGGTTACCAGAGCCCTAGGCTCAAGAATATAGGAAATAGTTCAGTTTTTCAGTTTTTATGTAACTTCCTTTTACTTGAATAGAAATTTGTTCATCTTATGAAATCCCTTCAGGCCCTAAAGAAAGCAGACAAGCAGGTGCTGGAGCCACTGATGAGTCTAGAGGTCACAGTGACTAGAGATTACCTCAGCCCTGTCCTGGCAGATTTGGCACAAAGAAGAGGGAACATTCAGGAAATTCAGACTCGCCAGGACAACAGAGTTGTTATAGGATTTGTTCCTTTAGCGGAAATTATGGTAAGTTCTTTGCGTTTGAACTGTACATATTGTTTAATAAGGAGATCTAATCTGAGAACAACTAGGTTGTCACTCACACCTGTAGGCTTTAGAGAATGTCAACATCTAAAGGGTCAGCCATCAGGAATGACAGGACTTTGGCCTTCAGTGGTGGGTGAGGGCTCGGGAACACAGCACTTCAGACAGGTTACTCCCAACCTTGAGACCACAGGGATTATGGCATACTCTACCAAAATCGGCCAGTCGGAATGACCATTCTCCCCTTCCTGCCTTCGTTTTGAAGCCAGCATCATTCTCTTCCCCAGCCAGGCACTTCTGCTCCTAGGATAGGCACCAGGGGTACCCACCCTAGGGAGGAAGGCCAGAGTCAGAGTACCAAGTTCCTGAGCCTCGGAATGGATGCACAGCTGACTTACCCATGCCGATTCTCCTGTTCGCCATAGGATTTCCTTTTCTTTCTTTCTCTCTTTTTCTGAAAAGATCTACCTGGAGGCAGTGGTATGACTCTGCTATGGTTTAAAGACATTCAGCAGGAAAAGAAACTTAAGGCCTAAATTAAATGCAGTAACAAACTGAAATTCTTTTCATTAGGGATATTCAACTGTGCTTCGAACGCTGACATCAGGCTCAGCTACTTTTGCCTTAGAATTCTCTACGTATCAAGCCATGAGTCCTCAAGACCAAAGTACTCTGCTCAACCAGAGGAGTGGTTTGGCCCAAGTGCTTTAGGTCCTTGGAAATGCCCGGAAAAGCACTTACCTGCTCCATTCCCAGTAAGAACGGATGCTGTTTCATTCAGTGGCTGGTAAATTACTGCTTCGGGATATGGAAAGAACTCAACAAAAGATGTAGATCATGGCATTGGTGCTCCATTCTAATACTCTGTGGGATGTGCTTGGCTATCAATGCACCGCAACTGTGTGCCCTGGTTGGATCCCCTACTTCTCTGTTGCTGTGACAAAATGATCTGACCAAGGCAGCTTATAAAAGAGTTTGTTTTGGCTCAAGGTTCCAAAGGAGAGTCCATAATTGCAGGGACAGCAGGCAGCAGGAAACTGAGAAAGCCCATATGAAACCTCAAGTACAGAGCAGAGTGCAGACTCGAAGTAGGGCCAGCAATGAGCTCTAAGTCCACCCAGTGATGAACTTCCTAAACCTCCCCAAATAGCACCACCCACTGGGAACCATGTGTCCAAAAGGCCTGGGCCTGTGAGGACCATGCTCATTTAAATTTTTCTTTTTACATTTTTTCCTTTGAATGTTTTGCCTACATACATGTCTATGCAGTGTGTGTGCCTGGTGCCTGTGGAGATCAGAAGTGGGTGTTCATCCCTTGAAACTGGAGTTATGGATGATTGTGAACCACCATGTAGATCCAGGAACTGAACTCAGGCCTCTGTAAGAGTAGCAAGTGCTCTTAAATGCTGAGCCTTCTTTCTAGCTCACCATTTCTCAATTAAACCATCACAATGATGAAGGCATTCATGTAGCCCTTTGGAGTATTTTGAGTGGAATCACAAAGCTTTTCCTTTTATTTTTTAAGCTGCTCACATAAAAGATGCCAGTATTCAGTGAGTGATACAGGTAGAGATCCAATCAATAAAAAGATGATTTATTTAAAAAAAAGCCTAACAAATATTAATTTTATATGATTTCAAAATCAACATGATTATAGTTCAGAATGCCGTAGACTTTTCTGTTCACCTTTCCATTTTATGCTCATGGCTACAATAGCCAGAAAAAAGAGGTTGTGCAGCTATGCCCCGGCTGTTGACAGATAACAAAAAAGATGTTTTAGATTGGCGGCCCTCCCATCTCAGATCACTTTAGCAGATCCTCCCCGCTTCTGCAACGATTTAATAATTCTAATTTAAGCTACTAACTCCTTTAAGACTGCAGTTACACTAGAACATGTCTTACAGGTGTTACTTTCTCTCCTGCGACAATGAATGTACAACTTCTACCAAGTAAATCACTACTCCTACTCCGTAGGTGACGTTTTGATTTGTCGCAAAGCAAAAAGCTGAAGACACTAGTTACTCTGAGTGCTGGACTTGAATGAGCGCCTCTCACCTGACCATCCTGCAGCGGTGTGCCGCCAGTCTCTTGTAGGCGTCTCCTAGGTCAGTGACGGTTTTAGGACTCCAGAGTCTCTCACCAACAGCGCTTGCCCGAGGCCTGAAATTTAAAATATGTGTCTCCCAAGACAATTTAGGTTTCTTTTTTTTTTTTTCCTTAAGTCATCTGCTTAAGGAAATTCTTCAGAGCTTTCCTACTTACATAGAGAATAAGAGCCCAGGCATCCTTAAAGTCAGTTGGCATCCCTTTAATTCCTTACCATAATCTTGGAGTAAAGTTAGTGCCATCCACATATTCTCCCCATAGGCAAGCTTCTCCACCAATGACAAGTTTTTCCTCCAACTCAGAACCTGCATTAGCGTGGTTGAAGGGAAAGAAGTTAAGCTGTATAACATTGGCTTCCTTTCCATAGTCATCCCAGGGTACCTGCTCACACCCTCCTGTAAGTAGCAGAACCTTTATTCCCACCCGGGCTCAGTGCTAGTCAGCAGACATAGAGGACTGTGCTGAGTCAGGAGGAGATCCTTTGCATAGGGTCCCGCACAAACTCGTTTCCTCTGAGTAGTGTCCCAAGAAACACAAGTTGGAATATTAGCTTCGTTTTAATGGACTATGACCACTATATTTATCTTTGGTTTATATTCCTTGGTGTTTAATAACAAAACAAAACAAGAGTATCTAAGAACTATTTTTTATAATTATTACTTTTGATCCTCAAAATGCTTTCTAGAGAAAGTTATAATTTTCAGTGAATTACTACTTTTGAGACTTTTAATCATACATCATTTTCTTTTTTTTTTCTTTCTAGATTTATTTATTTATTATGTATACAGTGTTCTGTTTGTGTGTATGTCTGCAGGCCAGAAGAGGGAACAAGATCTCATTACAGATGGTTGTGAGCCATCATGTGGTTGCTGGGAATTGAACTCAGGACCTCTGGAAGAACAGCCAGTGCTCTTAACCTCTGAGCCATCTCTCCAGCCCCCATACATCATTTTCTAAGCTAAAGACTGATACACAAAAACTGTATCAATTAGAACTGCTAATAAAGTGGCTGAAAACCCAGGACTACACAGCCTGAAATCCACAGAAGCAGATGGTAACCTTACTTAAGTGTCTTACAAAGTTAACACACTCAAACATCTCCCAGATATAGAAAGCAACTCCACGAAAACAGAGGCAGAATCTAAGGGGTCTACTTACATATTTATTTCTTTTAGACTAGCACATTGTCCCTTCTAAAGCTAAAATGATACCAAAGCTTTATTTTTAATAAAATCAAAGATTAGACATAAAAGGGGTAATAGGCATCCAGGTTAGATTTGGGAAGAGAGAATGGAAGTTATGGAGGAAGCCAGCAGTAATGATGGTGGTTTTGCTTACCTCCAAAATTAAGAGGCTCCACTTTGTAGTAGTTTCTCCAGTCTTGCCCATAGCTAATGACGTCTAAGTACCACGGAGCAGAAAGGATTGCCCGGAAGCCGGATGATGTGACTTCTTTTAGCTTCTCTAAATACTCTTCACCCTTCCACACTTCAACCACCGTGCCCTGCTGAAGCTAAAGGTGCAGATTGCGACCGCAGCATTAGGTCTAGTGAGTACAGTCTTTAAGGCCTTGGAATTGGGAGTAGTAAACCTAACTTTCTGAAATCTTAGAAAAAATCATACAGCCTTTGTTCTTTTTCCTAATGGTCAGTGCCACGTGCTGTTCACTCACTGTGTTTTCATAGCTCTTCAAATTTCATCAACCCTTAAAACTGGATATTTAACTTTTGTCTATAGCTAACACCTCAAAGACGTAAGGAACTCAGGGTAAGATGTGCACCTTGATCCCATTCCCACCATGCTAATGTTCTACTTAACTTGGAACCATGACACTATCACCAGCTCCCCAGAGAGGTAACCCTGGTAACTGGGCTTGTAAGATCCACTATAAATAAATAATAATTCTGTCAGGAAGAAAAGATGTCTTAAAAGTGTATATTGATTTTACCCATTTTAAAACCACTTTAACACTGTGTTTTTAAAAGCTCATTTGTTGTCTGTTTTGCTCCTAAAAACAAAAATACTTCAACCTGTGAGACAGCAGGAGTTGGGGGAAGAAATGAGAAGGAAACAGTGAGTTGTCCATATTGCTAATGGAGTCTTGTGCCTTCATACTGTGATGTATTCACACATGTGTATGGGTAGGCTTGCCTTCCTGCTCTAATCACCATATGTATTGTAATATGTGCACACATGTATATGGATAGGCTTGCCCTCCTGCTCT
>CABHPR010153679.1:0-20084 GCA_902168415.1 Peromyscus melanophrys | reverse complement strand
CACACATGTATATGGATAGGCTTGCCCTCCTGCTCTAATCACCGTATTCCCTTGAGAAAGTCTCAGTGAACCTGGATCTATGCTGGAGCCAGCAAGTCCCAGCAACCTTCTTGTCCCAGCCCTGACAGGTTTCTCTGCATAGCCCTGGCTATCCTGGAACTCGCTCTGTACATCAGGCTGGCCTCAAACTCACAGATCCGCCTGCCTCTGCCTCCTGAGTGCTGGGATTAAAGGTGTGCGCCACCACCGCCTAGCCAGCCTGGCTTTGTTAAAGTGTGTTCCTGACAATTTCACATATGTATAAAGCATCCTGATTAGTCTCTCCCTTGAACCTCCACCAATCGCTTCCCCCGCTGATGACTTGGTTTGCGTGACCACTGGACAGGCGCTGTCTGTTGGACGTGGTAGGGTCTCCAGTAGATACACTGAAGGTAATGCCTCCTCTCCTTGAATCTGTCTGGAGCCGAGTTCAGCAGTGAAGACTGGAGCCCTCCCCCACCTTCCTCCATCCATCCTAAATTGAACATCCAACTTTTAAAGCAGGTCCTCAGGCTGGTACAGCAAGAGGTCTTACCCACTGAGCCATCCAGCCCTGAGTGGAGTTTTCACAGTTCTTACCTCCACTTTGTCATCAAAAACCTCTTGCCAAACAATGGAGCTCTTCTTTAAGGATTTAATGATATCCAAAATCCTAGCATTGAAAAGATTGACAGTTACTTAGGATCACAAAGTTAACACTCTGAAACACGCATGTTTTCTACCATGAATGGCTTGCAATGTTGAAAGTCCTGTATCTCAGTATAATGTAGCCATACAGAACCAGCTGAAGCTGCAGAGTTGAGGATGATTTCTGAATCTGCAAAGCTTTCTCTCTCTCTCTCTCTCTCTCTCTCTCTCTCTCTCTCTCTCTCTCTCACACACACACACACACACACACACACACACACACACATATGCAACTCCACATGGTTCATGAAGCCCAGGGCTCTGGTCCTTTTATGGGAAAAATGTGCTGATTCCCAGCAGAGCAGCACTGCCCAGTCAGACCTTAGGAACTGTCCTGTCTAGACTGTCTATCACAGCAGCAGCCAGTCCCCTTGCTAGAAAAGGCTGGGGATAACTGTTGCAGCTGAGGACTTTTAACTGCCTGTAATTCTAATGCAACAAACAGGTGTGTGCATCTCTGGCTGCTGTGCCCACCGCGTAAGCATCAAGAGAGACGCTCTAGACTTGGCAGATGGAATGAGTTGCAGCACCTGGATAGTGATGAGGGTGCAGGCAGCCAGGACATGGAGCCAAGTTCTCAAGACACATGACTTCTCCCTCTATTTCAGTAGTTATTGCAAAATGCTCGCTGTTTGAAAGAAAACCGTGTATAGCACTTCCTTCTTTAGTGGGTTTTGTATGGAAGGGGTGGAGAAAATGAAAAAGCAGAGAACTAAGTTATAGCTTCAACCTGTACAAAAGCATTGATAGGCTTTCAAATGACTTACTTTTTCATATAAAAAGATTCCAGCCTTGTAAAATCTTTGTCAAAGCCTTTTTTCTGCATGAAATTTTGGATGTTTGGATTTGATGCCCTTAAATAAAAGAGACGGAAATGTCATAAACATTTGTATGTGCCCAGTCCATTACTTGAAACAGCATGTGTCCAGAACATCAGTTAGACAGAACTTAAAGTACTGAGAGGAAGTCCAAGTTCTTGATTATGGGTTCCCTTAATTTTCTAATGCCAAGTAGTTTTTCCAGAAATGACTTCCCATTCTTAGAAAGGCTTTCCGTACCACCCTCCATCCTGGCCCTTTACAAAGCTAAGGACTCTGACTTGAAAATCCTTTCCTGTTTAGTCTTTTAGGTTTTCTGAAACAGTCTCACTATAATCAGGTTGACCTTGAACTCCCAATACTCCACGTTCATTGCCTAAGTATGGGAATTAGATATGTGCCACCAAGGCTGGTTATAGATTTTGTGATTCTTTTTTCTCGAGTCAGTGTCTTACTCTGTAGCCCAGGCTTGCCCTTGACCTTGGTTATAGGCATGAGCTACCATGCCCAGCCACTGCCCCTTGATCCTTCTTCCTAAGCTTTTACCTTGTTGGACCTCTCAAATATACATTCTCTAATAACTAACCATCTCAGGAATTGTTTAAACCCTTACAAAGAGAGATGTTACCCCCCAGTCTTCCCTTTTTCAATGTGGATTCTGTATATCTACACTTTAAGAACAAAAACAGAAAAAAATATAAATAAAAGGAAAAAAATAAAATAAAAGGTGTAGAGTTATCATACCAGCACCCAAAATCCACTTCATCTCCTCCCAAGTGAATGAATTGATCTGGAAAAACACTGCTGATTTCTTTGAAAAACTGGGTAAAGAATGTATAAGTTGTATTTACAATTGGGTTTATAGGTCCAAGCTTTTTTGTTTGCTTTCTTTGACTGTAACATGGAGTTAGAAGGCCTTTCTGACCTAGAAGAAAATACAAAGATTTATTTCTATGAGGATATTAATCACAAAGACCTGAATTTGCACATTTTTATGGTCCTCTTCTTACAATGGTATTGGATCCCAATAAACTTCATGAGGTGAAAATATCAATAATCAAAATGCGTTTGTCACACTAACCCACCAAGTGCAGCTCGGCATACAACACACTACCGTCTGCGTTTGTGTGGCTGCTGGGGCCTGGAGTCTTCAGGACTGTGTCTACTCAATCATAGCCCTAGCCTGGGAAAAGATAAGATTCAAAGCCTGTTTCTATTGAGTATGAGACACTCTGATACCATCATAACAAGCCACTGTAAACCTGATCATCTGGACTTCATGTTGTTGAAGCTATAGAAACTTTATATAGAAAAGACAACCACATTTACCAAGATTCATTTAGCAGTTTCTCCCCAGGAAGACAAGAGCTGCTTCCTCTATTCATTCCCCTCTGCTGTGTTTACGCAGCCTTTGAGGTCTTACCCACTTCAAATAGCAGTGACTTTCAAACTTTTTCTTTGTGCTTCAATACATAGTTCAGTTTCCCTGCTCAGTACAAATAGAGACCCTAGCTGCCTTTCCATGTGCTCTAACAAAAAACCCAGTTCTTCTCTGGCTTCTGACAAGTCCGCTTGTGGGCCTCACCAAGCTCTGTGGTTCCTCTTCCTGGAGTCAGTTACCGAGTTCCGTGAATGTGTTTCCAGAATGTTTCTGGGTCTGCTCATTACTTTTCAATCCCGTGTTGACCCTCCCAGTGGGGGACCTCCAGGGTCTTACTCTTTACAGTCTGTTCCTTTCACAAAGGCCTTCCCCACATGTGATCCCTCATGTTACTTCTCTACTCAGAAATTTGCACTGGATCCCAGGGTGAGATGACGAAGCCTCCCACTGTCAAGGGCCTCCCTAGATGAAGCCCTTCCCAGACTCAGTTCCCCTTGTTTTCCATGTCTACCCTGATATCACTAAGGACTAAACAATTATAAATGCTAGGTCCCGGGCTGGGTGCTTTCTATTGTTTATTTGATGCTCAGAAACTGGAGGTGAAGTGTTAACCTGCCCAAGGTTTACTCTCCAAGTCACAAAAGCAGGGTCCAAATGCAGCCAGGCTGGCACCAGAGCCCACTCTTTATCACCACCTGTAGCATCTCCTACAAGGTTTCCACTCTGTTCCCACCACATACTCTCTTTGAATGCCTTTCCTCATGCTGTTCCCTTTCTGTGCTCTCCCAAAAACATACCAATCAATAAAACGGAACTAAGTTATCACGGTCTACTTATAATCGAGTTTTCTGCTTCCCCAAATTGACACGAGGTAGTACCCAGACAGTGACTTAGAAGGGACACAAAAATCTGTACCATTCCTGCTACCATTGCACAAACCACAGTTAAGAACAAAACTACCAAACTATTAAGAGACAAAGGCTCTCAAATGCCCCCTTTTCAACCTGTAAAACAAACTCCTTACCTTTTCCCCAAGACTGTGTATGTCCAGGGGTATCAAATTCTGGTATAACTCGAATCCCTCGGAACCGGGCATATTCAAGCACCGTATGGACATCGTTTGGTGTATACACATGAGACAAAGAATAGCTCCCCTGTAATATTCAAGTTAAGATGTGCAAGATGGGTTTGGTCCTGGAAACCATAAACAATTCCCTTTGCACGCCGCCGGCCAGTTTTTCTATTCTCACAGGGTAGTAAACAGTCCCGCCTAACACTGGATGATTTCTGGTTTCCGAGTAGGAATCTATAAAGACGGTGAATTTCTGCCCATTGAATTCAAGATTCACTGGTGGGACTGTCAGTGCCTTCTGCTTCAAGAATGTCCACAGTTACTTCAACTTCATGGAAACTGACATCAAAACAAGCAAAATGTCTGCCTCCAGAGTGAAACTCTAGTAAACACTGCCCACGTCAAGTTCAGAATCCAAACTCACCCATTATTACAAACACAGGCTTCTGTCTTTCAGTCTCTTTAATATCACCTAAAAATTCAACCCCAGACAATAACTAACTCAATTGTGTTTAAATATTAACCCAGTCTCTTTGTGTCACTTGAAGAGTTAGCACTGGTTGTAAGTAATGATGAGGGACCATTGGAAGATAAGGTTTGGCACTTGTCTCAAAATATAGGCTATGCATGCTCAGCTTGTGGAAATCATCTTGACCTCTGAACCCCAAATCAAAATATAGGGGACATGTGAATTGATACTGTGGAATGTAACCAACAAAACCAAGACAGCAGAGACAGACAGGACACCAGATTCCATTGGTTTCTTCAATAACAATAATTTACAAGAAGAAAAGAAGGGAATTAGCAGGCACATTAACATCCATAATGCATGGACCATAAGAGGAAAAGACACATAGGTAAATATGAGCATTGACGGCTGACTAGATAAAACCAAGTCTCTGCGCAAGTGAGATAAGTCTGGAGTTTGGTTTAAAATAGCGGATGTGGGGAAGAGTAGTGTCTGCAGGCGACAGCAGAATTCAACCCCAGACAATTCTATCCCACACACTGATGGTGGAGCCGGGTACTGCATGAACTATTCTGTCCCTCTGTGCGTTGGAAATTGCATATAAAAGTAGAGCAGAAGCAGCCACCACATCAGCGACTCACTGCCACATACTTCAGCCCAAATACATATTACAGTTAGAACTGTGGCCAGAAGACAGGAGTCCTGACAGGGCACGCAGCTTCTCTGGATGTCCGATGACATTCTCTACTATAGGGAGATTAAGTGATGAGACCCAAGGATGACCTCCCCACCTCCACTGCTCTAGAGTAGAACACTCAACAGATACCACCAATGGGGTGGCACATGCCTGTGGTCCTGGTACATGGAAAGAAGCAAGGGGTCCACTTTCAAGGTCATCCTCAGCTACTGGGCAAGTTCAAGGCCAGCCTGAGATGGAGGAGACCCTGGCTTTTGTTTTGTTTATTGAGCAGTCTCTTTGTAGTCTTGGCTGTTCTGGAACTCACTATGTAGACCAAGCCTCCCTCCAGCTTACTGAGGTCCTCCTGCCCCACCTCCCTAAAGGCGTGCACCACCACACCGGGCCTGAGACCCTCCCTCCCCTTACAACATCAAAAAAAAAAAAATAAACAAAAATAAAAATAAAAAGCTCATCTCAAAAATGCCCTACTTTCTATGTTTCAGAGGGGAAGAAAAGTAGGTCATTTACATGTTTCCAAACCTATTTAAAACAAATATACCGTTAGGTGAGTGAACATCTTAACTATGTTGTTCATGAATTGCTCAGGTCTTCTACATTAAGCTTTTAAAATATGCATGCTGCTCCCAGAGACTGTTTATATTTATAATAACACTCACAGTAATGGTCTTATTAGTACTTGTAACAAGTACAAAAAGATTTATGGAAACAAAATGCTAATTACAGGGGCTGGAGAGATGGCTCAGAGGTTAAGAGCACTGACTCCTCTTCCAGAGGTCCTGAGTTCAATTCCCAGCAACCACTTGGTGGCTCACAACCATCTGTAATGAGATCTGGTGCCCTCTTCTGGCCTGCAGGCAGACATGCAGTATACATAATAAATTAATCTTTTTTAAAAAATGCTAATTACATACTGGTTCCGTTTATAAGAAAACCACCGAAGCTACGATCCTCCAATGAAGCTATGCCAAGGACTTTCGTACACAGGTGACATGAGTAACTCACCTTATTGCTGAGCTCAGGAAAAGTGGTACTCTGGTAAGGGAAAGACTGGTCGTCCACTATGTGCCAGTGAAGAACATTAAACTTGTTAAAAGCCATGGCATCCTGAAAGCAAACACGGGAAGCATTAGGTACCGCAGGAGAAGACAGTCCGGATTGTAGCTGTCTACACTGGGCTTGCTTCCGATCCGCGCTTCTTTTTATAGTTCATTTTAGCAAAGAAAGAATGAGGAGCGGATAAACTCCTATGTAGTCAAGTCGGCACGCCTCTATTAAAGCCCCACACAGAGCATGCACATTGGATATAGGAAGCTGTGATATTGCTGCATAGGAGAGCAAGCTTATGAATTTATCATTACTTCAGAGTCTGCCAGGAATAGGGGATGAAGAGGCCGAGACTTCTTAGGGAGTTGCGTACAGAAGAAACAAAGTATTTCTTATGTGATTATCAAAGCTTACACTTTCCACATATATGAAACCCTGGCTTATATGACTAGATACAGGCATATATGGCCTATCATATATGAAACATATATGATACCCCTGGCAAATGAAATGTATTATAGACTCGATATAATGCCAAGCAAATGCCTAGAGAGATTCTGGGCACCTTGGTATATTGAATGTAACGTATACCATGAAGGAATACACTGTAGTTTAAACTGTAGTTTAAGGGATAAAACTACAGTTTATTCCTTAAAACTGATTCCAAAAAGGATAAAAAAAAATACAGGATAGATTTGTGCTACCAGATGATGCAAATGTATAGCCTCCCTTCTCTGTATTGGGACTAAAGGGACTTGGCTGATGGCAGTTGGGAGACATTTAGGATGACAGGGTTTTTATTGCCAGAGAAGGAAGTTACAAGTAAGTAGTAGTAATTGGGATTGACTAATATAAACTCATTAATTTTTAATACAGACCAGGGGTTTGTAAACTTTATATAAAGGGTCAGATAGTAAATATTTCAACTTGCAGGCCAGATTTCTGCTGCAGCCACTCTGCCCTGAGAGCTGTAAAGCAGCATGCAACAACGCATGTGTGTGTTCCAGAACAGATGGCCGTGATGTTGTGATAAATGTTTTCAGGGTTTTTGCATGCCTCCTGCTTCCTAACTCCCTCCCAATGCAGGTTGTAGATTAGGGCTTCTCTTCCCCAAGGCTGGTCATAGGCACTAATTTTGCTGGAGTTCCTGTCTTGGAGCTGGGCTTGACGAAATTCTCTGACCTATCTGGTCTGATAGTAGGTCCCAAGACCCTCTCTTCTTCCGGAGGGCCCTGTCCTGTGGCCTGCAGGGAGGGATTCTGCACAGAGGAGAAAGGATGCTGAAGCTGCGGGCCTTCTGGGCTTCGCTCAGTCCCTCTCTGTCCAATCACATTCCACGTGGTGCTTGTGTTTCGCCATGCCTTTGCAGTGAAGACTCCATATAACCCCCAAAGACAGGCTTCAGGGGCTTCCACATCTCCGGACCCAGGGAGGTTCCTGGAGAAATGGACTCAGAGAGGGCAAGGGAACCCTGCTCCCCAACCCCAACCCTGAGCACCTGCAGCCCTTGCAATGTCCTTTATAATACAGTGACAGGTGTGTTTCTAAATTCTGACAGCCACTCTAGGAAATGATTGGAACTTGAGGGGGGGAATTATGGGAACCCTGATTTGTAGTGTGTTCCCATAATATCACAAGCAGAGGTTAAAAACTCTTGGGGCTTGTGTCTGGCATCTAAAGTCAGAAGGGAGAGGGGTAGCCTTGGGGACTTCAGCTTCTGGGATCTGACACTATCTCCAGGTAGACAGCATTAGGACTGAACTAGAGTTGAGGACACCCTGCTGGTGCCCTGTTGACGTTGAAAAAAAATCCTTACATCTTTTCAAATCACAGAAGTCTTCCAGATTAACTGTGGTTTACACAGGTTAAACACCGTCTCGTAATGCCTGGGGGGCACTCACCAACCTAAGACAGAGCACCTGTGTGGCCTGGGCAGGCGTCTCCATGACGGGTAAGGTGACCTGCTGACGTCCCACGCAACCCAAGTCAGAAGCTCATTTTTTAATAAAAGGGGGACCTGTACGGCCCTGGCCCCCATTTTGGGTAACTGCTGCCTTGCTTGCACACCTTGACCTTGATATCCTCCCTATGCTAATTCCCTGCCAGGTTCCACCCTCCTGAATGCTTAAGGGAAGTTCCTTGTCTGTGTATCCTGCATAATGGGCATTAACAGATTAGAAGCAAGATTGTAAAACATCAGTAGCGGAACTTCTGCCCTCTGGGGTCCTCCCATTGTGCTGTAAACCTGTATTTAAGATCTTCCCCCCCCCCCCTTCAATAAATGACATTCGGCATTTAAAATTAAATATATATATATTATATATATATATATATATATATATATTTGAATGAAAACAAAAAACAAAAAACACCGTCTCTCCTGAGCCACAGCAACAACTTAACCAACTCCTGATATAGACAGAGAGACACAGAGAAAGATGTACACACGTGTTCATATATATATATTGAACACATACAGGTACACTTCCCAGCTGTCTGTAGAGTCAGGAGGTATGCCCACCTACAGCCCAATTCTGGGTTTTGAAATACTGGCCACTGAAAGGGTTCCTTGGGGGAAAAAAAAAAGCAAGCCTGAATCTAGACTGAGACCAGGCTATTTAAGCCTGGGCTATCCTGGTGCCAAAAGGACAGAGAGATTGAGGGAGACATCTCACAAGAACAAGCAAACCAGCCTGAAGGGGCTTCTGATGGCCACAGAAGGGCCAATTTGACAGTTTTACAGGGGGGGTTAACAGATTACAACCCATGAAGCAAAATGATAATCCAGACTGACAAATTAATGAGTATTCAAATGAAAAAGGGATGCTCTGCCTTACTATAAAAGGTAATTTACTACTAGTAAACGCTAAAAATGCTGGAATTAGGGAAATCACCACTTGGTGACTGGTCAAAGCAATAACCTCCTAACTTAGGAAAGGATCAGCTATAAGCTGATCACCAAGGAGATATGGGGGTTTTACATAGTCCCACAATTTCTTCCACAGGGTACTTGATCAACACAAAACACCCTAGAGTTAACTTTACCGTGGAGAAGCGTGGCGGATGACATCTCAGCCAACTCGAGAGTACATTACCCGTAGTGAGACAGACAGCGGACCACCCAACACTCTCTGGGAACACAGCCCCCCTCCTGCTTTATGCTTGCCCCAGGAACTGAATCTCGTGTGAAAAACAGATGACCTAAGATCGTTTCTAAAAGTAACTGGCCTGTACTTTTTTAAAATATCACAGTCTTCCAAAATGAGGAAGGAGAACAGCTCCAGGCTGACGGCCACTAAGGAGCTGGAACAGGAACTACATCACAGATCCTGCTGGGTGCTGTACCATAGCCAGCCATGGAATCTGCCCCGCAGGTAGACTGGGGGCACATGCTAGCAGCTTCCTGCTCCTGACGCTTGCACTGAAACTATTTTGAGATATGTTCTTTCTTTTAAGAGGAGACACAAACTAATAGTAAGGTGTTTTGAGTCACCCATTGCATGGACCCATCAGGCATTCCAATAGGGAGAATCAGGCAAATATAAGCTTTAAGGAAGTTAAACAAATATTTAAAAATTTTCAATCATAAGCTTCAAATTCATATATTCTCGATGAAAGAATATATGAAAGGTCTCTGTAGTCTTCTAAAAAGTTTAAGCAGCTTAGGGAGTCAGCTGGCAGGTGGTAATTGGGGGCAAAGCAATGGAAATCTCCCAGGAAAAGATGATTATGATCAACCTCCTTCCTACCCACTACCCCAAGCTTCCATATTCTTTTAGAACATTTCCAAAGGGAAAAGCCACGGCCTGACCCCTTTCTACGTCACCTTAAAAACAACAGCTAGAGTGATTTTAGCTGTTTTTCCAGGTTATGTCTAGACCCCTGGCTGATGAATTCAAGCATGTGCTTTGGCCAATGGCAGTATTAAAATTGCCTTTCTCTGCTGGGCATGGTGGTGCACGCTTTTAATCCCAACACTTGAGAGGCAGAGGGAGATGGAGCTCTGTGAGTTCGAGGCCAGCCTGGTCTACAAAGCGAGTTCCAGGACAGCCGAGGCTGTTGTTACACAGAGAAACCCTGTCTTGAAAAACCACCAAAAACAAAAAAACAAACCAATAAAAATCAAACTGCCTTTCTCACTAAACGTAGATAATCCCATGGCTGAGGCAGGAGGATTGGGAACTTACAGGCAACCTGGGCTACATACCAAGGTCCTGGCTTAAAAGAAAAAAAATTCTCTTAACGGTCTTGGCCAAAGTCATGTAGTCTGTGAAAACACAGAGGAGATCCACTCAGGGGTGCCGCCATTTCACAGGGGGAAACATTCTTCCCCGGGGAGGGAGCCAGGCAGTGCTTAGACTTAAGATAAGAAAGACAAGTCCTCCCACTCCAGCCTACAAGACAGCAAGAGATAACTGAGGAAAGGAACCTGAGGGGCAGATCTTCTGGAAGAGCAAGGATCTGATAAAGCAATTACCTACCAGAGTTTTTAAAATTGTCTTCATGGGCAGGTAGTGTCTGGATGTATCAATTAAAATTCCTCTGTGAGGAAACCTTGGAGAATCAGTGACACTGCATTTGCTGATGGTGAACTAGGAGAAGACGTAAATTTTGAATGAGCTTTAGAATGTTTTTCTCAAGTTCAACAAAGACTACAACTACATACAAGTACTAGATAACAATTAAAGACCGGGGGCTGGAGAGATGGCCCAGAGGTTAAGAGCACTGGCTGCTCTTCCAGAGACGGAGTTCAATTCCCAGCACCTACAGGGTGGCTCCCAACCATCTGTAATGAGATCTGGTGCCCTCTTCTGGCTTGCTGACATACAAGCAGGAAGAATACGTATACAGAAAATGCAGGAAATTTGTAAGATAAATATATTGGGAAAAGCAGCTTTCAGAGGGGCAGCTGGGCAGGCAACATCTCAATAGCAGTGTCTATCCGGGTTCAGTAAGACATTAGGAATACTTACAGCCCCCAAAGAGTCTTGGTAAACTAACTGGCTAAACGTCTCTAAACCTGGGGGAAGCAAAAGACATTGTGTTATTTACAAGATGAAAAACTGAAAGTAACGTCCAAACAGGCTCATGACCACAGGGTGAAGAGTTAAAGCAAGTACGGCATCCACACTTTCTAAAATGCAGCACTCTCCTCTGCCCCTGCCTCCCTGTCTGCAGCACACTTCCCTTTCACGGGATCCTCTAAACCTGCTGAGGGCTCTAAACCCACAGGCAGAGGAAACTAGGAAAGACAGATATTTGTTCCTGAAGGTGGCAAGAAGGCATTGGTGAGCCCAAACCAAAGCTGAACCATCTGGGGCCAAAGAGCCACGTGTTACAGCCCAGTGTCGGAACCCGGTCCATGAATGGAGTCGTGTGAGGAGATTTCTGAGTGCTTGTTAGAATACTCCAAGAAAGCAAGACAAGAGTCTTGTGACCTCCGTTTCTTCGGAGAACTGTTCTGGGATCATGCTTTTGTGCTCCTCTCAGGTATAGTGAATGGGGAAGGAGTTTACTTCAGATTATTCCTTATAACTGACTATTGTTATTTGTATCTCTCTATGGAAAACCATGTTTCTGCCATGTGAGCCTTGCCTACCACATGCAAGGACTGCCCGTCACTTTATACTCTGAGGGTTAAGAGTCACATGAGTGAAGTGTCCGATGCTCTGAATAAACGCCCACCCTCAGATGTTTAAAAGGTCAAATGAGGAAGTAAGAAGTCTGAGTAAATAAGAACGGTGAGTACTGAAGACCATTTGCATTTCTGATCTGGCAGGTTCAGACCTGAGGAGATTAGTGGTGTGAGGAAGGATGCCCAGGGGCCTGGCTTGAACCCCTCAGCTGCCTGGGATTCACTGAAGTGAGTGAGACACCAGGTCTCTGGGGTTCAAGCTGGGGCATCTCAGGTTGAAGGAATCTAAGTGATCGGCTAGTTTTTCACAGGAAATAAAGAAGGGGGACCCAAGGTGGCATAGTTTTGCGGTGCTTGATTTTACAAAGCAACATATGATAATATCCCTCTAGGAGAGACAATGAAATTGCACAGAACTTACCTCGTAATGCTCCCCAAACACTGTTGGCCTTGAGGAAAGCCACTGGTTCTTGCACAGTTAGAGAATCTGTAGGGTAGGGTTGGTGAACTTTGGTTAATCCCAGAGTGATGCACAGTCAATTTTCCACATTTACCATGGATATTTTCACACCATTTTTTTTCTCTTCCCTCCAGCATGCCCCACTCAGATTCCTTCAACTCAAGATGTCCCAGCCTGACCAGCCCAGAGACCTTGTGTCTCACTCACTTCGATGAATCCCAGTGCCGTAGGCCAGGCAGCTAAGGTGTTCAAGCCAGGCCCCTGGGCATCCATCCCACCCACCACTAATCTCCTCAGGTCTGAACTGCCAGATCAGAAATGCAAACGGTCCTCAGTACTCACAGTCCTTACTCATACTTCCTACTTCCCCCAAGGCGAGTTCACTCCACTTCATTTGTCCTGCCTCCCTGCCCCTCGATGTCATCTGAAATCGCCTTTTAAGACTTGCTTTCTAGCTCCCTTTACCTAAATTCAGTTTCATCCCACTCAATAAGAAGTCCACAACCGCCAGGGCGGTGATGGCGCGCGCCTTTAATCCCAGCACTCGGGAGGCAGAGGCAGGTGGATCTCTGTGAGTTCGAGGCCAGCCTGGTCTACAGAGTGAGTTCCAGGACAGGCTCCAAAGCTACACAGAGAAACTCTGTCTCAAAAACAAACAAACAAAAAAGAGTCCACATCCATCAAAAATGGGACTCCAACCAGGCATGGTGAGTGGGAAGGACCTGGCCTTAATCCCAGAGCTCAGGAGGTTTAAGGCATGAGGATCACAGGTTCAAAGCCAGCCTGGACTAAACAGGAACCCTGACACAAAACAAAAACACCCAAAAGAGTATAGAGTTCTATCTAGTTGGCTGGGCTGGGCCAAGAGGGTCTTATCCTTCAACTTTTGGAATCAGACTCTGCCTAAGTTTGACCAACAGTAATTTTAGTCTCAGTGCAGCCTGGGGCAAGGTGGGCACAGAGGGTACAGACAGCAAAAGCTGAAGTGTCAGGGACAGACTGTACCACAGAAGAGGCACTGGGAGGTTGGAGCACAATGATTTAGTATCATATCACCTGGACTGGGTCATCGCCTTCTACCTCCTGACCGTCAGAAGACAGGGGCAGGCAGGCAAGGACAAGATGTGTCAGTCATGTGACATGCTCAGCTGACAGTTTTCTACCAGAACAGCTTTTCTCGTCACAAGTCCACAGTGCTGAGTGAGCGGAACGCCAGACTTAGAACTGTTTTTTGCTACTGCGAGAGCAATTGAAGAGGCCTCCTTTTTCCCAAAATAGCTGAGGTCGGGCTTATGGTTAAAAGGATCCTGACTCAACTCATCGAATCATACATAGGAGTTAGATTTACCTGCTAAGCATTCAGACATAGCTATAGAATTTTAACTTCAAAACCAAATTAGTAGATCAGGTAGGGACTCTCCTTTGTGTGTGTTGGGGGGTGGGTAGAAGGTGATGTCTTGACTTTTCAACTATCCCCTTCTGTACCTATTTGCACTGTGAATACCTTTGTTTTAGAGGATATCTATACAGATATCAATAATTAAAATACTTGCGATGCTCACCCAGTTCTCTCTACCTCCCCCAAATGAAATTCTATTAGTTCTTTTCCTGGGCAATCGTATAATAAAAAAATAAAATATTCTTTATCTGCAAGTTCCTGTGTGTTGCTGTATAAATGGTATATTCCCCTTCATGCTGTACAACTTCCTTTGTCCAACTCGGCAGTTTGTTTTGGTGAGTTCTGCATGTCTGTCTGTCTGTCTGTGGATTAACATCTATCTGTTCAGCCAGTTCTCTACCAGTTGACAGTGAGCTCATTTTGTTTATAACTCTTCGTTACAAGTAAATGTCTTTGGTGTATGTGTCTACCTCTCTACAGGAGAAATTGTTTCATTTCTAGTTCTCAGGGTATGCCTGTCTTTATTTTTAATATAGGGGGGTTGGCATTTTGCGTTTGTGACGCTGGCGAATTTCCTAAACACTTACTGTAAGAAGCTTCCTTTTAAGAATATTGTTCACAGAGCTGACTTAAATAAAAGCTCACTCTTCAGTCTCAGCGCACCCTATTTTCTAGAATCTACAACGAGTCATCTATATTGCTGATGGTAATGGACAGCAAAGTGTCCTTGGCAGTGCAGTGGCCATTTCTAGCTCAATTCAGATTGCAAAACCTACTTCCTATAGCATCTACGTGCCCATTATCCACTAAAATCATATGGCTAGCATTGGTAAATTACTTATCCCTCTCCCAAGGACAGCTACAGAATTGAAAAGAAATGAAACTATTTCCCTAAGGTGTTGGAGAATATTATTTTAAGGTGTGTTACTTTTGTTTATGTTGCATTTGTTTAACTCTGTGAAGCTGTGTTACTGTGCCTGTCTAAAACACCTGATGGTCTAATAAAGAGCTGAACGGCCAATAGCAAGGCAGGAGAAAGGATTGGTGGGGCTGGGAGGCAGAAAGAATTAATAAGAGAAATCTGGGCAAGGAGAGATCTAGGAATGAGAGGAGGAGGACACCAGGGGTCAGTCACCCAGCTACACAACCAGCAATGGAGTAAGAAAGATAGATATACAGGAATAGAGAGTGGGAAAAGCCCAGACAGAGGCAAAAGACAAATGGGTTAATTTAAAGTAAAGAAAAGCTGGCAAGAAACAAGCCAAGCTAAGGCCGGGTATTCATAATTAAGAATAAGCCTCCATGTATGATTTTTTTGGGAGCTGTATGGTGGGCCCCCAAAGAGACAAAGATTCAGGAAACATCCAACAACACTAAGAGGGGTGTATTAAGAAAGCTCATCTGGGGGCTGGAGAGATGGCTCAGTGGTTAAGAGCACTAGCTGCTCTCCCAGAGAACCTGGGTTCAATACCCAGCACCCACATGACAGCTCATACCTATCTGTAACTCCAGTTCCAGGGCTTCTGACACCCTCACACAGACACACATGCAGGCAAAACACCAATGATCATACAATAAAAATAAATTTAAAAAAAGATTCTGACTCAAAAACAAAGGTAAATAAATGAATAAACAGAATGCTAATAAACAACATAATTTTAAAAAAAGAAAGAAAGCTCCTCTGTGTTGGAGGGGAGACACGACCACCTGTAGATGAGCAGTCCAAGGGTACAGGGGTCACTCTTGCTCCATCTCTTCACATTGTGGCTCTGACTCCTTGGTGGCATTCCACACCACTGCCAGCCAGCACACCCTGCAGAGAAGGTATGCCCCAGGCTGTGGATACAGTCCCGTGGGCACCCTTGTCTGGTCTGTAAGATGCTCTAATTTGCCGGGCCAGAGAGACGGCTTACCAGTTAAAAGTACTCACTGCTCTTCCAGGGGACCGCAGCTCAGTTCCTAGCACTCAGGGCTGGGGACTCACAACCACCTGTAACTCCACGTCAAGGCTCCCATGCCCTCTGTGAGTGCCCACAGACACGTGTGTGCATGTACACACACATACACATACATACAGACACACACACACAAAATCTTTTAAAAAGACAAAGAAATAGTGTAGCCTCAAAAATGAAGATTAGTCTAATTCTATCATACAATAGTGGAATACTGAGGTATTAGAAATTACGTCACAAAAGAATACTTAATAATTATGTAAAAATATAAGTCAAAATCCACACGTACAGAGACTCCCATTTTTTTTATCCTTTTTCTTTTTTTTTGAGATAAGGTCTTACTCTAGCCCAAGCTAGCTTCAATTCACTGCAATCTTCCTGCCTCAGCCTCCCAAGTGCCATGCTCAGCTTATTCCCATTTTCATATTAATGTTAGTATCCATGAAAAAAAAATTGCTTGCAAGCATACATCTTGGACACCTGAAATGTCAGTGGGCTGGGATGATGGACAGGTGAGCTCTCCTTCCTTCCGTACCTCCTCCTGAACTTACAAGTTTTCCACAATGACTACATTTTATAATAGGTACTTACAGGACTCATCTGAAGATATATTAGGGAAGGAATCACACTGTGACTCAAGGGTAATTGTGACCTGAAGTTGCTGTAACTGTGGTTCATCTCCAAAGTTAGCAGGGCTATGATGCCACTTGTAGGAACCAAAAATGTAGTTGTAGTATCTGTGGGAGAAATCCATTTAAGTAATGAACCAAATCGTATGTTTGAGCTTGCTAGTGGACACAGAAGTCAACTCTCAAATCTCTCGGGGTGTTTTCAGAACTGTTAGGGCAGCGGTTCTCAACCTGTGGGTCGCAACCCTCAGAAAACACATATTTCCAATGGTCTTAGGAACTGAAACACTGCTCAGTAGCAAAATCACAGTTGTGAAGTAGCAACAAAAATAAATTTATGGTTGGGGGTTCCTAAGACCTTTGGCTAGATGTGTTTTCTGATGGTTTTGAACCCACGGGTTGAGAACCATTGAGAACCCGGCGTTGGGGGACCTTTCTGGAAATCCTCATGTCCAGAGCTTCAGATCAAACTCTCTGAGATGAGATTCATAGGAGGAAATTTAGAAAGCTCTTTCACACTCCACAGGCACTGCACACACGGTGCACAGAAACACATGTAGACAAAACATCATACACAGAGAAATGAATAAATATTTTGTAAAGTTACCATGGAAAAATTTTGTATGTATTTTACCATAATTAAAAACTTAGGGCTGAAGAGATGGCTCAGCGTTAAGAGTACTTACTGGCTGCTCTTCTAGAGAACCTGGGTTCAATTCCCAGCACCCAGCACCTGGTGGCCCATAACCATTTATAACTGGCCTTCACAGGTATTGCACACAGGTGCTGCACAGACATCTTGCAATCGAAATGCCCATACACATAAAATAATTTTTCGTTGTTTGTTTTTCAAGACAAGGTTTCTCTGTGTAGCCCTGGCTGTCCTAGAACTCACTCTGGAGACCAGGCTGGCCTTGAACTCAGAGATCTGCCTGACTCTGCCTTCTGAGTGCTGGGATTGAAGGCATGAACCACCACCACCACCACCTGGCTATAAAGGAATACCTTTTTTAAATTAAAAAACAAAAAATGAGAAGGAACTAGCAGTGTAGCTCAAGTGGTACAGCTTTGTCTAGTATGTGCAAGGCCCTCCCAGTTTGGGGTGGGGTGGGGTGGGGTGGGGTGGAGTGGGACAGGGGGAGGGACCACTAACCAGCTTTAAGATCTGAGGTCTGAGTTAGGTGCTAGCTAGCCTTCCAGTTAAGCAAAGGATTGAAGCTGTTCTTTTAAAACAGGTATTCCAGGTCAGATATGGTAGTCCACATCTTTAATCTCACCATTAAGGAGACGGAAGCTGTTGTGAGTTTGAGGTCATCCTGGTCTACCTGAGGCCAGCCAGGGCTACAGAGTGAGACCCTCCCTCAAACAAAAACAAAACACAAAATAGTGCCTTCTGTTTAGTAGTTCTTCGGGGCTGAAGAAGCAACCTCACCGACCAGCATTGTTTGTGATGGGGCTTGGGCTCTTAATGATAGAAGCCACGGAATTCTGAACAATTTGTATGAATGTGCACTACCCAGAGTTCCCTGAATACCCCTGCATCTCCAGAGACTTCCAACCCTGCCATGCTGGCCGGAGTTACTAGGCCATAGCTGCATGCTTTCAAGGTTAGCCATGTTTTACAACCAACTTCCAAACAATGCCAGGTGCAATTACTAGCTGCTTCTCATACAAGCCACAAATTAGTTGGGCAAATCCTTTAGGTATTAATTACCTGCACTTGTTTCGAGATGCCAAGCCTGTTTTCAAACCACCTCACAGCTGATTCAAGCCCTTGTAACTGTTGTATCCACTAACAAGTAACTTAACGCCTGCTCAAGCTCATATCAAGGCGGAAGGAAACTCCAGCTTTACAGTCAGCCCTCAAGCAAGCAAGCTCTTTTTAAAAGCTGTCCAGTCTGGTGACTGAGTTACCATCCTAAACATCTCAATACTACCAGCCACTTTGGTTTAACATTTTCATGCCACCTAGACCATAAGCATTCTAACCTGTTAGCAATTCAACCCCAGAAGCTCATTAGAGCAGGCTTCCAAAATAAGGTGATAATGCCTACCCTCTCAGTTCCACAAATGGTAAGCAAAACAGTAGCCTTTCTGTGGCAGAGGGCACTGCTGTTTCTGCCAGCAATGCCAGGGCCTCTTCAGTAGAAGCTTAGGCACCACAGCCTAAAGCACCCATCCTTAACTTGGTGTTGCATTTCCTCCGGGCAAAATTAAGTTATAGTTGAATTCACCAAGCAGACAAGATCTGAGAGCGAAAGCAAGCTAGCTGCACAACTGGCACCCAATTACAGTTCCCTGGAGCAGTCCCGCCCACACAGGTCTCGCACTGAGGGGTCAGGCAGAAGGTGGCATATTCAAGCATCACTCCAAATGCAACCTAGCCTGCACTCAATACGGTTGGGTTGCCTGCCTGGGGGCGCACTCTGCGCCCTCTTTGGCAGAGCTTGAGAGGGCTGTAAAAGATGAAGTGCTAAATAAGGCAAAGGATTTTAGGGAACCTAGTCGAGGGGAAGAAGCCAGAGTGGTGAGGAACAAGAAGAAACGCGGGTATTTATCTAAGAGCCATTTGAAAGCACTGAGATTTGAATACCTAACATTAGGTATAGAACACAGTTTGGAAGGGAGGGGTTTCCCCCACAACTCTCCAACGTAAGGACTTTTTTTCAGAACTGGGGAACATAGCTCAGAGGTTTAGAGCCCTTACTGGTCTCACAGAGGACCTGGGTTCGGTTCCAGTACACACACTGGGGGCTCACACCAATATTCCATGTCCTCAGTGTCTGCGGTTACCTCCAAGTTCGTGGTATACAAATTCACGGAGGCTCGGCTACACTTAAAGAAAAAATAGAAGAGATGAAAGACATCTGAATTGTTGCCACATATGGGGAGGATGGAACTGAAAGCGACAGTCAACACTGGGGAATACCTCGGGCCCTCAAAAGGTCCTTACCTAAGCCCTGAAGATGCTCTCATTGGCGGCTCACAGTAGCGGATAGGAGCCACCTTCCCCTCCCTATCTCCAGAGCCATCTCAACTGCCCTTCTGAGGCCAACAAACTGATTAAAACTGCACGTCCCACTGTTACCCTGCACCCAGATCAGGGACCCTGAGCACCCAGGGTCTTGCAAACCTGTGAGAGCAGGTTGTCTGGTGGTCCGCCTCTCTGCTCCAGGTCCCCTCCCGGCCGGGTGAGGCTGCTTACCTCCGGAACGCCTCCTGCAGCAGCGAGCAGAAGGGGTCCGCGGTGGAATTGGGGCCGTGGACGAAGAGGAACTTGTCCGGGGCGATGTTCAGCAGTTGCGGGGACATTTGCACGGAGCGCGGGTACGGCCACAGCGCCGGTCCCTGCTGGGCCCGGGCCTGCGCCGCCTGCGCCGCCAGCGCCGCCAGTGCCAGCAGCAGCCCGGGGACGAGGCGCGGGGACTGTCGCATGGCTGCTCCGAGGACTGTCCCGGCAGTCTTCGGACCTGCCTTCTTGCCCCGGCTGCAGGGAAAGAAGCGTCCGTGCCCGGGTCACCGAGTCAGATGACCAAACTTCCTCCCCGTCCGGGCTCCGCCTCTCAGCCGGGAGCCGCCCGGAAATTGGGCCGGGCTGGGTACCGAGGCGGCTGTGCATCCAGCCGGGACACGCGGTGTCCCACGGGCGCCTGTCGTGCCTGGGGAACCCCAGCCTCTGCTAGACCGAGAAACAGGCGCCCAGGCATCACCTGTTTCTTCCTCTACGCCCCCCACCCCACTCCCCCAGTGGTGTTTTTGCCACCAAGTCTAGATGGTTGGTGCGCTCTGATTGATA
>CABHPR010153678.1:0-11987 GCA_902168415.1 Peromyscus melanophrys | reverse complement strand
ACACACACACACACACACACACACACACACACACACACACACACACAAACACACACACACACACCAGCAAAATGCATCAGAAAATTGACCTAAGGAAAAAACAGCATAAATAATGAAATGTGGCCCACAGTTACACAGCACTGGTGTTTTGTCAAGTGTCATGATTTTCTAAATACTCCAAGTGCTTGTGGAACGTCATCTAACTTGTCCAGAGGCACGCTCTCTAAATGAGAAGATGGAAAAGTTTACTACCTTTTAATTTTCTCAGTTGACTCTAGTCTTTTAGAGAGGACTGTCTATAGCCACGTACTTCAGATTATACCAGCACCATTTCTTTTGGTCTCTAACATTATCCTCAATGGCTTACAAGCATTTTGACATATTAAAACAGTATCCTATAGTATCCCTCATTTTGTGTATTGTCACAATTTTGAAGTCATTGTCCTTTTACTGTACATTTGCTTACAGACTGTTTACTCTGTTTATGTGAAGCCTTAGTCCTTAGGTTATCTAGGTAGATAAGACTTACAGATTTATAGTCACCTATGCTTGTCATCTCTGTAGTTGTGTTAGTTAGGTTCTCCAGACTTACAGAAACATATGTCAGATTGATAGACAATCTTCAAACACTTCATAGACCTGGAGAATATGACATTTAAATGTTTTGATAACTTGGAATTCTGTTAACATGAGACACAATTGCTCCTGGCAGCACCAATTGGATCCTGAGAGAACGTTGGGCTTCTGGGACATTTCTGTTTGGAAGTTTGTCTTCACCTAGACACAAAATGGCCTACTGGGCAAAGACCTGCCCTTGCCTCGACTGCTGACAGTAAAATGGCCGGACAGATCCTCTAGGCCTGTAGCCAATTTGAATGCACCAACAATGCTGAGAAACTGTAGGTGACTGTCCAGGCTGCCAGCTGTCTCTGCATACTCTTGCAAGACTCCCGAAAGTTGCTTGCATCCTTCTCCCATTTCTCAGGTATCAATATATTCCTTCTCAGGTCTTTAATGTGACTGAAGACTTACAGTTATAGTTACAATCTTCTTGTATCTTAGCTAGAACATATTAAGTATTAGATTCAGGTTCTTTAGAATAGGATACCTTTCAGAATGATCTTTGTAACATGCCATTTACCTATGCTCCAGACTTCTCTGGATTTTAGTATTTTAGTATGTGTCTCTTGTTTGATATTTTTTGTGTTTGTTGTAGTTCCATCTTGTCTAGGTCATTATCTCTTATTCTTCCTGGACAATATTTGATAATCATTCCTATTGTATATAGTTTTGTATTATGTTAGAATTTTCTTATTTAGACAAATGGGGAGACATAGTGGGTAGCTGTTCCAGGTTTGACCTGAAAGTACTACCCTCATTGAGGCTGCCGGTAACTGTCACGCCTACCCATGAGCAGCCCCTGAGGCAGGGCCAAGACAGGAGCCCTTAAGACCCAAGATCAGGATGTGCCAGCTCTCTTGGTTCCTGGTGATCCTAGACACTGGATGGTAAGCCAAGCAAAGTTCTCCAGAGAACCTAGCTGGACTGCACCTCACCTCTCCCGGATCCTGCAACCAACCCCTTTACTAGCTGTAAGTTACCCCCCAAAATAAACCTCCTCTTTAACTACGTGGAGTTGCCTTGATAAATCTTCCAATAGAAACAAATTTTAAGGTTGGCGTAGCAGGTGAGTTTCTAAATGTATGTGAAGCAGTTGAATTTCTGCATACTTGCATAGTAGTCTAATTCCTGCATGTATGTGCAGAAGTAGAGTGTCTGCATGAACTTATAATAGTGGTGTTCTTGGGTCCATGCATAATTAGTTGTTCTGTATCTACTCACAACAATAGTGTCCCTACATGTGCATACAGTAAAAGTCATGCATGACTGCAAAGCAGTAGCATCCCTGTGTACATTTTGAGTGGTCAAGTCCTTACATATGTACATATTAGTTGTTTTTTCATGGATGTGAAGCATTTGAGTTCTTGCATAATATGGATAGCAGTAGCATTCCTGTATGTATGCATAACATCACAGTAGGAGCCTTGATGCCAATGTGTACTACAATAGCCCCCTGCATGTATGCACATCAGTAACTTTGATGCATGCATGTGCAGCAGAAGCACCCTTCCATGTATGTGCAGCAGGAGAGTTCCTGCATAATTCCAGAGTGGTAGCATCTCTGCAAGTGTGTGCCATAGTCCTGTTCTTGTGTTATGCACAGCAGTCATTCTACAGGTACGAGCAGCAGTAGAGTACCTGAAAGTGTGCATGGCAGTAGCTTTCCTGTATACCACGCACATATGTGAAGCAGTGAGAGTTCATAAATATGGGTGTGGTTTCTGTAAGGAAATATGACAACAACAGTTGCCTTCTTGCCAACAGCCTTCAGGCATTTTTAAACTCCCCTTTGTTCTCTGCCATCTCTAAAAGTATTTTTTATTGGTTTTTCTTTCTCAATTTCTACAAAGTTTAATGAAACTTGTTTTTAAATATCTCTTAATTCAAAAGTAATATTTTAACATGCCATAGAAAAGTATATAAAAACTTAAAGTCTTCTCTAACCCAGGAGCCTTGAGCTAATAATCTCTGAATTGTGCTACATGTTGATTTACTCCATCATTTCTCTTTTCTATTCCTTACTTCCCTCTTCCCCATATTCTTCTTTATCCTTTCCACCATCCAGTCAGTCTTGCCTGTCCATCCTTCTAAGTTTCTATTCAGTATCCACAGTGAAAAATCAATTATATCTTCCAAGAGTCAATCACCAGTCAGCACATTTGACATCTTGTCCCTAGCAGCTCTTTTTGCCCATGTAAATTGCCTCATCATGTCTCACCTCTTCCTTGCCTTTACTACCTCCATAAGTGTGTGCTTCCATGGCTGCTGGTCGAAGTGAATTGAAATTGGTTTGCTTCAACATCTACTATCTCTGTTACACTGAAAATGCCTCCTCCTACACCATGTACCCTTTAGGCAATATGTGAATGTTCAACTAAACATACTGATGTACTTTGAACACTTGGTAAAGAACTCTGCTGTGGATATCACTCTGTATCAATAAAGCACTGGTTGGCCGGTAGCCAGACAGGAAGTATAGGCGGGACTAACAGAGAAGGGAGGAGAGGGAACAGGAAGGTGAAAGGAGGGAGACTGGCTGGAGCCGCGGCGAGGAGAAGGAAGATGTAAAGTACCGGTAAGCCACGAGCCACGTGGCAAAGTAGAGATTAATAGAAATGGGCTAAATATAAGAGTAAGAGCTAGACAATGATAGGCCTGAGCTAATGGCCAAGCAGTTTAAATAATGTAAGCGTCTGTGTGTTTATTTTATGAATGGGTTCGGTCAGGGAACCAGGGACTGGTGGGACTTGGGAGCTAGAGAGAAATTCTCTGACAACAGAACTCTTAGGTAGCAAATAATCATATTTGGTGAATGAAATAATGAATAAACTTTCCTAACTGTTTTTAAAGTTAAATCATCAGTGATTCCTGATTCTGTTTTCCCCCTTTATTAAATTATTTTCTCAGACAATCACACAGAGCACAGAGCAGAAAGAAAAGCTGAATATACTGGCTCTGCTGGTGGGGTTGCAGAGGCTATTTACAGGGGCCAGTGTGGCTCCACAGTCATTTCTGATTTCTCCTGTCTGTCTTCTTGTTGGTTCCCTCCAGGCTTTGCCATCAGCCTAGTGCATCTATGTTCTTTTTCCTTACCTTTGTCTCCTTCTTGGGTATGAGTGGCTGGCCCTGCTTTATTCTCTGGCAGTTGCTGAATCATATCAATGACTGATTTGTGTATTTTGCTCAGATACCTGCAGATATTTAAGTCTTGACTGTTTCAGGTTCGGCTTTATTGTTTTTACATTTGTATCCCCCTGGCTCTTAATGAACATATACAGCTTTGAGGCTCGGGACAGGAATGATCTACTCTATTTTTTTTAACTTTTTTGAAGTGGAGACAAAGAACTCCTAGATGGTATGTCTCCATGGAGGCTGATGTGATGACAACGAGGAAACATTTTTCAAACAAACGCATATTCATGTTACACTTACTTGACTATGGCACCAGGAACGTGCAGACAACTAAACTGAGATGTTCCGAGCCCAGGACTCAGGCTGAAAATTCCCTGGGAATATTTGTTGTGAAGGGGTCGCTTCAAATTAGTGATAGCTCTAAATATTTACATCCCCAAAGAAGACTACTGTGAGTTACAAGAGGAAATTTAAATTTGGAATAAAAATTATAAGTACTTATTCCTCACTAAGTAAATTGCTTTTTAATTATTAAAACAACAAGGAATTCAATGGAGAAACTTGTTTTGACAAATGGCTCCAGGATAATTGGACATCTACAGGAATGAAAATGAACCTTACACATTCAAATTTACTACAAAAAATAGAAGACAATTAAATTAGGATCCCATTGTAAAAATGTAAAAAATATATAGCTGTTGGGTTGGAGAGAGACATCATTGTGACCTTAGGATTCTAGATAAGATATCAAGGACCATGTAAAAAGAAAAAAAATATGATACAATCAACTATAAAAACTAAACACTCATTCCAGCCCTGTCATCTTCCATAACTAGCTATTCTCCTTCCCCTTCCTAAGGAGACCTGTCTGCCCAGCTCCTAGTCCTTACTCTGTGCATAACTTCTGTGGTTCTATGGACTGTAGCCTGATTATCTAACTGGGGAAGGAAGAGGGAAACAAGGGAGGGAATACAGGGAGAAAAGTTAAAATTAAGAGCCATTTGAGGGATAGTGTGGAAACATTATGCAGTAGAAGTTACACACACACACACACACACACACACACACACACACACACACACATTTGTTGGTGATCTACATGAAATCTATAAATAATGGGGAGAGACAGGGCCCAATTGGACATATCTTGTCACCAAATGATACTTCCAGTACCAAGATTAAGTTACATCTAATTTAGTTGTTAGCAAAGAGATCTCATGGGAATCCCCAAATAACCCATCCTGTTTCCAAGACTACAGGTTGCTCTCCACAAATGATAGAAAACACTCATTGCTGAACAGGTTAAAGTCAAGCCAATGACTACATAGACCCTTCACTCTTACATTCTAGAGTTTTTGGTACAGAAAGTTACTCTACATGCTACCAAAGGAGAAACCCAAACACCAACCTAGCCAAAAATCCTTTGGTCTACAATGGTGTCCTGCCTACAAGATATTTCAGATCAATGGTGGCATAAAGTCTGGGGCATGACCAACTAACATCTGATATGACTTAAGGCCCACTGCATGAGATGGAACCTACAGCAGACATTGCCTGGGTGACTAAGAACCTGAGACTAGATAGCTCAGGAACCTAGGGTAAAACCAAATACTATCATTGTTCTAAAAAAGTAGCAATAACATGATTCCTAATGACTTTCTGTTACACTCATAGATCAGTGCCCTGTTTAGCCATCATCAGAAAAGCTTCATCCTGCAGCAGATGGGAACAAATACAGAGATACACAACCAGAAATTATGCAGAGAGTGAGAGATCTTAGAACACTCAACTGTAAATGGGATTTCTCCATCAATCAGGGCTCAGGAAACCCTGTGGGAGAGGAAGCAGAAAGTGTGAAAGAGCCAGAGCAAATGGAGGACACCAAGAAAAGAAGGCCTTTTAAATCAATATGAGTAAAGCTCCTATGGACTGACAGAGACCGGAGCAGCATGCACAGGACCTGCTTGGGTCTGTACCAGGTTCTCTGTGTGGACATTATGGCTTCTAGTTTAGTGCTTTTGTGATTTCCCAAGTGTGTAAACAAGAGGATCTCTGATTCTTTTGCCTTCTATTGGGCCCTTTTCCTTCTACTTGTTTTGTCCAATTCCAATATGTTAGTTTTTTGTTTTATCTCATTTTATTTTATTATTATCCATTAGAATCCTATTTGTTTTCTAGTGAGAGACAGAAAGCAAGTGGCTCTGGATGTGAGGGGATGTAGGGAGAAACTAGGAGGGGAAACCATAACCAGGATGTATTATGTAAAAAAAAAAAAGAATCTATATACAATAAAAGAAAAAGACCTAAAAACACCAGATCTATGAAAAACACTATTAAGAAAAAGGAACAACATGTTATAGACTGAAATAAAATATTTGCAAATACACATAAAAAATATATGCAGATTATATAAAGTACATTTGAAACTCAGCATAAAAATTCAAAAATTTCAGACATGCAAACAACCAGAGTAAACACTGCATCATATATCACAATGATATACCAGTATATGGATGTTATTGGTCATCTAGTATCACTTTTTATTACAAGATGAAAACAAACATCACATGAAATACCACTGCATATATGTAAGAATTGCTTTCAAAAAGTAGAAACCAATAACACATGACAGCAATATTGCAGGACACTGCGAGCTTCAGTGTAACATCCACCATGTCCCAGTCCAGGCCCTGTTGATGATATGAAAAGTCATATGGCCACTTTCAGAAGCAATTTTGTGGTTCTTTAATAGAAAATAAAAGTTTAAGCATACACCGTCATATGACCTATCAATCCTACAGAAATTAATCTTAAATAAACATTGCTAAATGAAGGAAGGTAGGCCCAATAAGGTAGGTAATCAAATAACTGCATAGATTGTAGCTAGTGAGAACCATGTGTCACACTTTTGGAAAAAGAAAGTTACAAAGAAACAAAAGAGAAATGACAGTATGAACACTCTAGTGTAAAAAAGACTTTTACATTATATATACATTCATATATATTTGTGTGTATGTATGTATAAGTATATATACATATATATACAAGCACACACATGCATACATGCAATACATATACACACATTTATGCACATACATATATATGCATATATGTATACACACATATATGTATATACATATACTCATACTCACACAAATACAGGGATAAATAATGATGCTACATATACATGCACATGCATACACACAGAGCCATTAATTTTATTCTCACAGGTTTTGAGTCAATGTATAGAAGCATATTTCTTTTCATTAAAAATAGTTTTTTTTCTCATATACTATACCCTCTCCCTCTACTCCTCCCAGCTCCTTTCCACCTCCTATCCCATCCATATTGCTTCCCTTTCTGTTCTCATTAGAAAACAAACAGGCTTCTAATAGATAATAATAAAATAAAATATAATAAGATGAAACAAAAGCTGTCACTTTGGACTAGGGCAACACAAACAATGGGTAAAGAGCTCAAGAAAAGGTACAAGAAATAGATATAGACACAGAGACCAATTCATTTGCACACTCAGGAACCCTATGAGAACACAGAATTGAATGTGACAGTATACATGCAAAGGGCCGATATGGTAAGAAAGAGATAAATAAATAAATATTCATAACTAAACAAAAACATAAGTATAAGAACCAGCAGGCAAGGAGGGCATGGAGCTAACAAGGCCCTGTAAATCAATGGGATCAACACACATATGAACTTACAGAGATTGAGGTAGTATGTTTAGGACCTGCAGGAATCTGCACCAGATGGGGTTCTAGAGCTGAAAGGAGAAAGGACACATGCCCCCATCCTTAACCCAGAAGCTTTCCCAATTGATAACCATTTGCAAATGAAAATTTAGTTTCCTCCAAGGGAGTCGGTCTCTCTGGGGAAACAAACTACTGTTCAGGGAAGGCCACATACCCAGAAGTAGATGCCAACAGAAAATGAACTCAGCAGTATCTTTGGAGGTTCCTTGTCTCGTAATGAGATATCAGGGATTTTTCCTTATCTTTTTAAAAAATTTTAATTTTTAAATTTTTTAAAAGTATGTTTTTTGAGCAAATTGAGCTCAGTTCACTGTGTAGATGAAAGCAATTCTGTCACACGCACACCCAGCACCAAGTCTTGGTTTCTGCACATCTTCCTGCAATGAAAGACTCTAGGTCTCCTTGGAGAAAGACTAGAAATGGAGAGAGACAATGGAAATATGGAGCAACTGGAAGTGCCAGAAAGTGTGGGCAACTTTACATGGACAAACGAACACAGGAGGACAGAAGACACATAAAAACTCCTATAATGAGCAAAGCTAAGAGAATGTATGTGATAAATAAACGATGGTGGTACTGCCTATAATGTTAGAACAAAGTATCCAAGTTTCCATACACACCTTGAAAATTGATTGCATTAAATAAGCATAAAAAGTGATTGTTCCTAAAAGAGTTCCCATCAATGGTCTTAACAAGTTATGACCTCTACATGCTACAATATTGACCTGCCACCTAAGACATGCTCACTAATGTAATAGCTGCAAGACTGTTTGAAGGATAACCAAGCACCACAGGTGAATAAGGACAGTATCCTGAGTACGCAGTGGCTTTTCATGAGAATAACAAGCAGAAATGAGGCTTCTCACAAATATTTTAGTCAAAGTAATGAAAAAATGCTTCAAACACCCCACTCTTATTTTTTAAGGTATTTTTGGAAACTCTTCTTGTTCAAGTTCATCTGCTTCTAACCCAGACAAAGCATACAGCAAACTGGAAAAACACAAAATTACCTAGTCTTCCATTGTCCCAGACATTGTCTTTGACCTCTAACATCATGGTATGGAACTACAGTCCTGGCACAGTCCTATCCCAAGATGGCCTATTATAGTTTTCAAGTTCTTTTCATTTGTAGCTGACTTGTCAATGAAATAAAGACACACCTTCTAAGTGAGAGGAGATCTCAAGTCTGCAGATCCTATTTCCCCTGCAAGGAGAAATACTGCATAATGTCTCCAAGGGAACTGTGAGGTGCTAGAGGTCATGCAGTAAAGAAAAACAATAAACAGATTAATTTTAGCAACTGAATTAATATTGTCTTTGCTTTCCAGGTAGTTATTTTTTTTTCAGTAGTGAGTGTTGAACCTAGAATCTCGGGCATTGAAGGCAAGCCACTTCCACCCTGGTCTATAGCTCTGGCCTTGCTTCCAGGTAACTCTTGATAAAAAAATGTTTACTGAAGAAGTGACCCAGTAAAGATGGGTGGGCTATACTTTGATTGTTACCAACATATTGGTCCCTACTCTAAGAATGCATCCTGGTGCTGGGGTTGCTGTGTACTCTAAGGATGGCATGTAACTGGTTTCACGGGAGCAAGACTGCTTATCAGTATGCTATATGAATATTCAGAAGAAACAGACTAGTACAATGAGACTCAGCTATTTGTCTCAAAGACAAATAAGCAATGAATACATAAATTAATTTATTAATGTGAACAATTTTTCACTCTTGTACTAGTAATTTTAAATCACCTGACTAATACATTTGTCATTTAAAGAGATAAATTTATTTCAGGCTTCATTGCTCACCATGGTGGGTGGGCATGCACTCATTGGAGGATGGAGTGAAGAACACAGAAAGTGGTGCCATCATTCTTTCCTCTCTCTCTCTCTCTCTCTCTCTCTCTCTCTCTCTCTCTCTCTCTCTCTCTCTCTCTCTCTCTGTGTGTGTGTGTGTGTGTGTGAATGTGTATGGGAAACTCTCAGTTCCCATCTGTCTCAGTAGGCAGGATGATCAACTTTCCCACCCTGCCAGCGATTAGAAGCAACAATGATTAAAGCTGACATGATGAAGCACTATAATCAGGTAAAAATCACTCTGACTTAGTCCCAGGAAAAATGCACAAAGGGCTGGGGCCCAGACAGATAGGAGTGCCCACCCCAGCCAACCTGAACCAAGCTCCCTGTGCAGACAGAGTACCCACCCTAGCCCATCTGAACCAAGCTCCCTGTGCAGACAGGAGTGCCCACCTCAGCCAATCTGAACCAAGCTCCCTGTGCAGACAGAGCGCCCACCCCAGCCCATCTGAACCAAGCTCTCTGTGCAGACAAGAGTGCCCACCCCAGCCAATCTCAGCTGCACAGGCAGGGCCTGAAGTGCTTCCAGGACTTTTACTTCTTGAAGTCACCATCTGGCCCAGATATAGGAACACTGTAATAGATGCTTGGATAAAGTCCTCCAAACCACAAATGATGGGGAGAGTTTTACTTGTGAACTTCAATTCAAGTATTCATCTACAATTATTTTAATAGTTCACTGTCTCTGTGTGTTTAGAATTTCTTCCAGCTGGATCTGTGTGTTTCTTTGATGATTAGCAAAATGATTTTTTAGTCTTTATCCTTTTTATGGAGTGACTGACTACCTGTGATTGTTACTGACCTTGTCTATTCCAGAACACGCTGCCTTTCCCAACTTACTATAAACCTCTGCCTCAACAAGATACAGTACAAATTTATTAACTATTTGCAGGTAACAATCAAAAGCCACACCTAAGCCTTTATCTAATGAAAGCTAAAGAACAAGTAAGAACTGTTCTTATAGCTACACTTACAAACTACAAAGATATATTCAGTATCTCGTCAAATGCCAGAGCTATGTTTATTATGAAGCTAACTGAAATGATGCAAATTTGTTACCAGTTAGAATCTCTACTGCTGTGGATATCGCTCTGTATGCTGTGAATGTGTTGCTCTGATTGGTTGATAAATAAAAGGCTGATTGGCCAGTAGCCAGGCAGGAAGTATAGGCAGGATAAGCACACAAGGAGAATTCAGGGAAGAGGAAGGCTGAGTCAGGAGACACCATCTTGCTATCTAGGGAGCAACATGTAATGGCACACAGGTAAAGCCATGGAAACCATGTCAACATACAGATTAACAGAAATGGGCTGAGTTTAAGTGTAAGAGCTAATCAGTAGTAAGCCTGAGCTAATGGCTGAGCAGTTTTAATTAATGTAAGACTCTGTGTGTTTACTTGGGTCTGAGCAGCTGCGGACTGGGTGGGACACAGGAAAACTTCAGCTACACTCTACTGCTTGACATTGACACTAAGTCATTCTAACAGAAAGGAAGCTTTAACAGTTTTGATTTTTCTACCTTATGATCAAAGTGGGAAAGTTTATTGCAATTTTTATCCTACAATGGAATGTCTCATAAATCACTTTGAGAGAGATACTGGGCCAATTAAATCTCTGGTCTCAGAAACTCCTGGTCTCCTCATTTTCTGTTTCTAAAATGCCCATCTCCCCAGACACTAGTTTTGAGGCTTAACTTTTCAATGATTTTTTTTCAGAACAAACATTTTCTGCTTGGAAATTCTGATAAGTAATCATTGTACTTTCCTGTCAATCAAGCACATACATATGTATCATGGAGTTCTAATTATATACACCCAAAGTCAAGTTTGTGTATGTGTATGTGTCTATCTTTCTATCTCTCGCACACAGGTACACATATGAGTATCATTTATTCTTCCTTTTTTGTTAGATTTTAAATTCCTATACATGAAGAAGATGAACTATTTATTCACAATTAATGGTGGGCCACAAAAATACATCTTTGTTTCATATTTTCTTATTAATATAGAGGCTTCTCAATTTGTAACGTGGTTGCATCCTAGTTAAACCTATCATAAAAATCTAAGTTAATTTAGTTCATCTATATTGCTAAAGATCTGAGCACAGCCAATCAATCAATATGCCAATAAAGGTAGCTGCCAGTGCTCATCACTGAGAAAGCACTGTATTTCTTATTCACTAAACAACAAAAGATTAAAAATTAAAACTCTAATCATGGTTTCTGCTGAATGTATATTGCTTTATTTCCAACCATCATAATTTCCAAAGGCCTTAGTTTCAACCACTGTACATTGGAGGGTATCTGTGATGTCCTTCAGATAGTTTGATTATTTAGTATAGGAAATCAACTAATTACTAGGAAAAATATCACTTTGAGTAATTGAAAATTTTTCTTAAACTAAACCCAAAAGCACAATGCTACCAATGCGAAAGCATGCATAGTTAACATTTAAATATAACAGGCTTTACAACAGATTTTTTGACTGTAAGAAATATTGTTAAACTCAAGATAACCTTTACCAACATTGTGCTGCAAAGATATAAGATCTTAGAAAATCATGCTTTAATGAAGATTTCAGAGATGTTCTTAGGCTAATACCACATTGCTCCCT
>CABHPR010153676.1:8470-18811 GCA_902168415.1 Peromyscus melanophrys | reverse complement strand
AACTCAAAGGACTTCACGTTTTGCAACTGTGGCCCTGAACTAAGCTTCACTGGATTTATGCATTGTAATTTTAATCCTGGATTCAATTCAGAAAAATTCATACATTGTACTTTGGCCCAGGGTTGTATTCTACAGGTGCTACCCCTATATTTGACTCTGGAGTTAATTCAAGCTTCAGGTCTTGCATGTGTTGTCCTTGGTTTACTATTATAGGCATCTCTCTTTGAATTCCTGTCCCAGGGTTCAACTAGAAAACTTCATACCTTGAAGTTTCAGAGCTTGTAAATGTGGTCCAGGGTGTATCTGGTAGAATTTACAGACTGTGACTTCTTGTCTTCGAGTACAGGCAGAAGAATCCACATCTTGCAAATGTGTTTTGGTACTGCACCAAACAGAATTTACACACATAATTTGTGGTGCTGGAAATGTTGTACCAGGATTCATACCAAGAAGAAGTGGCTCAAAACTACACCTATTGGAATGTTCACACAGGGTTTTTCCCTGGAGTGCGTGAGGCAGGATTCACACCTTGATAATATGATTTAGGATTGCACCCAGTAGGATCTACACACTGAATGTGTGGCCCTAGAATTGATGCCCATTGATTCACACCTTTCAAATGTGCTTCAGGATGGTACTCAGTGGAATTTACACATGGAGGAGTTGGCCCTGGGGTGTATATAGAATTCACACACTGAGGACTTGGTCCTGGAGTACATACAGAATAATTCACACTCTGAGGACTTGGCCCTGGGGTGGATACAGAAGAATTTACGTCTTGCCAGTTTGGCTCATGGATGCACACAGTAAAATCTGCACATTGCAATTTTGGTCCTAAAATGCATGCAGAAGAATGCGTTCCATGCAATTGTGACCCAGGATTGCACACAGACTTCATACATTGAGGGTCTGGCTCTGGAATGCAAAGGTTCCCTGTCAAGTGCCTTACCAAATGTCCATTTTAAAGATTTTACATCTTGCCACAGTGGCTGATCTACAGAGCCCACAGGTTTCTCTTTTTGAAGTGTGTCCTCTGAAATCACTTTGGAAGACTTCATACCCTGTGAGCATAGGCCAGAAATGACCTCCATAGATCATTTATATTGAAGCTTTGACCCCAGAATTGACTTAGATTATTTCTCATCTTGTAACTGAGGGCCTGAGTTTAACTTCCCAGATTCCCCATTTGGGTCTTTGACTCCACGGTCACACCTTGTAACTTTGGGCCATGATTAAACTCTACAGACTCCTTAGCTTGGAGCCTTTACTCTTGAGCCAACTCAGAGGGATTTTTTTTTTGTTTTGTTTTGTTTTTCGAGACAGGGTTTCTCTGTGTAGCTTTGCGCCTTTCCTGGAGCTCACTTGGTAGCCCAGGCTGGCCTCGAACTCACAGAGATCCGCCTGGCTCTGCCTCCCGAGTGCTGGGATTAAAGGCGTGCGCCACCAACGCCCGGCTCAGAGGGATTTTTATTTTGTGTCTGTGGTCCAGAATTGAGGTCCACCACTGTCACACATTGGGATTTTATCTCTGTTACCACCTCAGAAGATTTTATACTTGTAATGTATTGTCCCATAGAGTTCACACCTTGAAGTTTCATACCCATGACCAGCTCAGGATATTTCAAATCTTGTAATGGGGAGCCTGAGTCCAGCTCTACAGATTTTGTACCTAAAAACATCTTCCTCAGGGTGAAATCATGTTTCTTACCTTGTATCTTTGAACTAAGTTTGATTTCCTTGGATTTCATAGCATGAGCCCTCTTCCCTCTAATGACTTCAGATGTCATATCTTTTAAGTGTGGTCCAGGACCGAAGTCCACAGACATGATTGTCCATACCCATGATTGTCCTTGAAGATTTCAGGTCTTGTAACTGTGGGCCTGATTCACCATCTTCCATTTCCATTTCTTGAGGCTATGTCCTCAGAAATGAGTTGGATTTTATACCTTGCCACTGTGCCCAGGGTTACAGCCTTGTTTGACACATTGAGTTTTGGTTCCCATAGCTAACTCAGTAAATGGTTTACCTTTCAACTGTGAGCTGGGACTTAACTTAGGACATTTCATATTTTGGGACTCTGCTTCAGGTGTCAAGTCAGAACATTTTGCACGTTAACACTGGGGCCCGGAGCTGTTCTCAGATTCATACCTTGAGGCTTTGTCTGAAGTGCCAACTCAGAAGATTTTCCACATTTCAACTCTACATTGTTTTGTGATTGTGGCCTTTGGCTTAAAGCTCCATATTTCCCTTCTGAGGACTGTGACTCTTGTTTAAATACTGAAGGTATCACAGCTCCAGTCTGTGTTCCTGGGGAGGACCCTAAGGGCTTCCCTTCTTGTGGCTGTAATCCAGGGTTCAATCCAGGAGAGCTCCTGTCTTCTAAGCAAAACCTGGGTTTGTATGTATATTTTGTATTATTGATCTTTGACCTTAAGGTTGGGTCACATGCTTTCATACTTCTGAACTGTAGCTCAGATTTGAAATCAATAGTTTTGGAACTCAGAGACTGATGTTCCTGGGTTGACCCTGAAGATTGTTTACCTGTGACTTCAGCCTCGTAGTCAACTCATTGGATGTCTTCACATCTCTTAGTTGTACTGAGGGTTTTAACTCTTTAGCTGTGACATATTGAGATGGCAACCTAAGATTCAGTGTAGATTTCTTAACCTGACAGTCAGACAGTGGTATCCAGTGAACAGATTTTGTATTTTCAAGCTGTGGTCCCTGGTGTAAGGCCAACTTTTCACACATTGAGACTGTAGCTTTGAGGTTGATGTGATGTTTTCCCTTGTTTGTAGCTCAGGTACAAGGAACAATTCAGGGGTCTTCACACACTGTACTTGGGGCACAAGGTTTAAAATCCTGAATTTTTTTCCTTGAGGTTTTGGCCCCAGAGTCATCTCTGATGTCTTCACACCTCCCAGCCGTATGGATGGTTTCTGTTCTGTAGACTGGACACCTGGAGATGGTGACCCACGATTTAATCCTAAAATGTCACACGACAGATCTCAGGTCCTGATATCCACTGAATGGATCTTACAAGTTCAACTTGTGGCTCCTTGTTTAGCTCCACAGTTTTGATCCCTTGAAGCTGCGGCTCAGAAGTTAAGTTGAAAGTTTTTGTTTTCTGCAGAGCTAGTGCTAACGAAGAGGTTTTTACTTGCTGTAACTGTGACTCAAGATGAAATTCCATGGATTTTTCTCCTTGAATTTTTGACCTGTCAATTGAGATGACTTCATACCTCTCCGTTGTGTAGACAGCTTCAATTCTGTAGGTCTGGCACCTTGAGACTGTAACCTAAAGTTTGACCCTATACATTTCTCCCTTTGAAACTCAGATACTGGTATCCACTGCACAGATTTTGTACTTGCACTTTGTGGTTCTGTATTTAGTGCCGTAGTTCTCCCATCTTGAAGCAGTGGCTCTAACATTGGCTCCAAGGTTTTCATTTGGTACACTTGTGATTCTGGAGTCAATGGACAAGGTTTCACACTTGGCACCTGTGGCTCACATTGGACCTCTTGGGCTTTTACATTATGAACAACTGGTTCAGGAGCCAGTTAAAATGAGGGTGCATCTTTACATTGTAGTTTAGAGATGAGCTCTATGGGTTTTCTACCTGCAGGTTTGGGTTCTGGATCTGACCCATAGACAACATCTTCTGACTCAAACTGTTTGTTCAGCTGGTCGAACATCCCACCTTTCCACTTATGGGGTCATCCTGTCCAGGCTCAAGAGTTAAATCCATGGGTGCCCTCCCTTGATACTGTTGTGTTGAGACTAAATCCACAAATTTTACTCCTTGGATATCTCTTGTTTTGGCTATAATCCCAGGTTTTAGACTTTGCTGATTCAGACATGAAATAATCACACATTTGCTATCTTGCATTTGTGGCTGTGAAGTCAGTTCCTTGGGTTTTACATCTTGTAGATGAGGCCCTTGCAACACCTCCACAGGCTTATCTTGAAACAGCATCCCTGGTACAAAAGTCACGGGACTGTCCCCTTGCTTGTTTGGTTCATTTTTTAGCCCATGGCGTTTACATCTTGAACAAATGTGTCATGGGCCAACCCCACAGTTTTCAAATCTTGCATTCTTGAACCTAGGATCAACTTCACAGATTTCACACCATCTGAGAACTACTTGGGGATGTCATTGTAGATTTTATCCACTCTAGACATTGTCCTAGAGTTTAGACTGCAGATTTCCTATCTTCTAACTGTGGTCCTGAAGGTGGTAACTCAGATTTTAAACCTTTCAAGTTTTAACCTCAAGGAGACCGGAGGCAGTTCCTCAAGTTCCTTATCTCCTGCTTGTATCACCAGGGTTGACAGCATAGATTTGACTTTCCCCAGCTCTGACTTCGACCTTAACTCCACAGATTTCATGTCTTACAAATGTGGCCCTGGCATTAACTCTTCTTGCTTTGTGGCTGTGATCTTCTCTACAGGTTTTATATGTTCCAAATGCTGTCCGTGGATCAATTCAGAAGATTCTACACCTTGTGCCTGTGGTCTTCTGATCAACTCAGAATGATCTGCATCTGCTAAGTGTTTCCCAGGAGTCAATTTCATTGATTCTGCATTGGTATCTGTGTCTCAGATGCTAGTTTATAAGACATTTTGTCTTCAAAGCTTGGTACTTGATTCTCTGGGACATACTTTATATCTTGAAAGAGTGGCTCTTATGCTATTAACTCTGGCTTCATCCCTTGCCTCTCTGGCTGTGTGGTCAACTCAAATATTTTTACACACTCTAACTGTGGCCCCGAGTTTAACTCTGAAGTCTTCACACCTTGAGGTTGAGCTCCTGGAATTACATCAAAAAATTTGACATCTTGCAGCCATGGCCCTGAGTTAAAACTCACCTGCCTTGTATCTTGTAGCCCTGGAGTCACCTTTGCTGATTTGGGATCATGTATCCCTAACTCTGGAGCCATAGGACTCATACCATGAGACAAAATTTGCTCCCCAAATTTGACCCCTTGATATTTCATTCTAGAAGCCAACTCAGAAAATTTGGCATCTTGTTGCCACAGTCCTGGGTTGACCTCCTCAGCTATCACACTTGCATGTTTTAGTTCAGAGGCTGGGATTGTGAGTTTCATGCTGCAAAACTCTCATACTTCAGGAGGCAGCATGAGCTTCTTATCTTCAACCTGCATCTCTTGGCTTAATGGCAAAAAACGATTCTGGCATCAATCCCTGAGGCTTCCTATCTTGAAGCTGAATACCTGGCATGAACTGTCAACATTTGAAACCTTGGTGCTTGGGGACTGGGATCGGACCAGAGAATCTCACATGTTGCAATCCTGGTCTTACGTTTACGACCATCAACTTCACAGGTTGTAGTTGTGGCTGTGGCTGTTTTTCTGGAGGCTTTGGCCCCAAGAGAAATTCTGATGAACCGATTTCTGGCCCTAGAGAACATGATAAATCATCATCAGATTTCACACCATAATGTGGGAGGCCTGAGATGAAATTTACTGGGTTTTCCCCTTGAAGAAGTAGCCCTTGATATAACTTTGGAAGTTGGACACTTTGCAATTGTGGCCCGAGAATCAATTCCGATTTGATACTTAGCTGCTGTGGGCCTAGATTTAAAACCACAGATTTCACATTTTGGGGCTGTGTCCCCTCAATCAGTTCCTTTGGTGATAAACTTTGAAGCTCTGGCTCTGGTTTTGTCTTTTCAGGATCTACCTCTCCTATAGATGACTGTTGTATTACATTTACAGATTTCTTATTTTGCAACTGTGATTCTCTATCCATTTGCCTAGACTTTACTTCGTGGAGCTGTGGCCCTGGGATCACATCTTCTATTTTATTTATTTATTTTGTGTATATGAATGTTCTATCTGTATGTGCACCTTTATGGTGGAAGAGGGCATCAGATCCCACTATAGATGGTTGTGAGCCATCATGTGGTTGCTCGGAATTGAACTCAGTGCTCTTAGCCGCTGAGCCATCTCTCCAGCCCCTGGGATCACATCTTTAATATGGGGTTTGGGTCCTGTAGTTAGCTCTGTAGGTTCTACAACTAGTACAGGTGGTTCAGCAATTACTTCTGCAGATTTCAAATTTTGGTCCAAGGACTCTGACTTCACACCTTGCACTGCTGGTTCTAGACTCAACTCTAGAAATCCCATCTCTGAATATGGGTCTATGATGGTCCCCTGGGTATCATCGACTTTAGACAATGTCAATCTGAAGGTCTCTGTCTTCATATTCTGGTTTCAGAGTTCTTTCCGATGGGTTAGTAACTTCTGCACACGGTTCTAGAGTCACATGAACAAAGTTCACATCTGGGGGCTGTGGTTCTGGGGCCATCACTCCTGAGCTCATAGTTTGCACTTCTGATCCTAGTAGCAAATCCAGAGTATCTTTTAATTGCACTTCCTGATTCTAGAGTCTCTTCCATCTTTTTTACAACTTGGGTCCTTGTAGTTAGAGTTTTCCTGCCTGGCCCACGGTCAGGACAAATCTCTTTCACCTGCCAGTCCACAGCCGCTCAGACCCAACCAAGTAAACACAGAGACTTATATTGCTTTCAAACTGTATGGCCGTGGCAGGCTTCTTAACTGTTCTTATATCTTAAATTAATCCATTTCTATAATTCTGTACCTTGCCACATGACTTGTGGCTTACCGGCATCTTTACATGCTGCTTGTCCTGGCGGTGGCTGGCAGCGTCTCCTTCCACCTTCCTGCTCTTTTTATTCTCTCTGTTAGTCCCGCCTATACTTCCTGCCTAGCCACTGGCCAATCAGTGTTTTATTAGCAACACATTTGCCATACAGAACATCCCACAGCAGGTCCTAGTTTCAAGAGTATTTTGGAGTGGTGGTGAGCTCATCTCCACAGATTCTGAGGTCTGGCTCAGTGGTGCTGGAGTCATCCCTAATGATGATTGTGTCAGCAGTGCAGATTCTTCTACCTGATGGCAAGGATCAGAGGTCACTCTTGCTTCTGAGGCTGGATGCTGTAGGGTCAGTGCTTTAGGTTCTAGGAAATGATAACTTGGTTTGGGGCTCACTTCTAAAGATTTTGTTGCATAAAAGTATGTGCTTGGGATCAGTTCACCAACTTCCATACTCTCCACCAGTGCCTCAGGAATTAGACTCCTACCTTCTACCAATGGAGTCTTTGTATCCTCAAGCAATGGTACAGGGGCTATCTTACAAGAGCCGGTGCTTTGTGAACATGGTTCTGGGGCCAAGTTCACAGATTTTTTTTATCTTCAAATGATGATCTTGGAGTCAACTCCACCATTTTATATTTCCTTGTAACTCCTGTGATAGGGCTGAAAGAGCTTCTTCCATACCTTGAGACTGAGAATCGTCAATGAAATGTACTGATTTATTACTTTGCAACTGTGGACCTGGGGCCTACCCAGCAGACTTTATGTTTTGGAGTTGTGGTTCAACTGTCAGTTGGCCAGATTTCACATCTCGAAACTGAGACTCAGGGGCCGATGGCACAGATGTCTCACTTTGCAGTTGTGGTTTGGGGGTTAATTCCTCAGAATGCATATTCTGCTGATGCAGTTCTGGAGCCAAATCTATACATACTACTGTTGAGGGTGGTAGTCCATATTTTTCCATTTCTGGGACTAAATCTGTGGTTATGTCCACAGATTTCATATATTGCAATCTTGGACCTGGGATCAGGTACTCAGATTTTACATTCTGTAGTTCTGGGGGTAAGTCCATTGAATCCCTAACCTTAGACTGTGGGATTGTGCCCCTCCGCAAATATTCCATTGCCTGAAGCAGTAGTATAACTGGCACTACTTCAGCTTCTGGAACTTGATGCTTTTGGATCCTTCCTATAGGTGCTGTACCTTGATCTGGTGGTGCTGGGATTGTTCTCGTGGGTTCCATTATTTGATGATGTGACTGTGGCGTCTCCATAGGATCCTTCACTTGTGACCAGGTATCACCTGTCAACCCCATAGTTTCTGTCATGTTGTGACTTTGCCTTGGGCTCACCTCCGAACAGTTTAAGTCTTGGTGCCATGGGGTGAACTCCGAAGAGTCTGTGACCTGATGAGACAGTCCTGGAGTCAATAACACACACTCTGTGCCTCGAGGTTGTGGTGTAGTCCCCACAGAGTCTCCAACTTGACCCTATAACCCAGAAGTCAATTGCAGAGACTCTTTGACGTGAGGCTCTACAACTTGTAGTGGTGTGATCATTCCCGTGGGAGATGCCTGGACTAGCGAGGTCACCTTTAAAACATGCAGGGACTGACCTGACGGTAGTAGGTCATCAGTCATTCCTGATGGTTCCAGGACTTTAAATGATGGCTGTGGAGGTACGCTTCTAGATTCTACAGTTCCTACTGGGACAGTAGTAGTTGGAACATCTGGTTGAGCTGACTCTGGGGTCAAATTTTCAGTTGGAGGCTGTGAGCCTTGGATCAAAGCGCTAGATTTAGTGTTGTGTGGCTGTCCTAGTGGAAATATCTGCATGACATCCATGGCTTATTTTGCCACTGGAGACACTTTTGTATCTTCCATGGCTTCAGGCAGTGCACTTGAGCTAATTTCCATTGCATTTTGATGTATTGGACTGGGAGTAATCCTGATGTGTTTTGTGGCTTGATTCTGTGACCCCAAGGTCATGGTCAGTGTTCCCATGTCTTTATGCTGAGGCTGGGGAATCATTTCCACAGCTTTCACAACTGTCTGCTGTGGCCCTAGACTCATACTTCCTGGTCTTATGGCTTGATAGTTATGCAGTATATCCGTCTTCACTGATTCCATGACTTGGTATTGTGGCTTTAGAGCTATTCCTCCTGGTCCTATGCCATGTGGACTTAATTTGTCCCCATGGGATCCATGACGTGAAACAATCTACAGGAGTTACCTTCATGTTATCTATGACTTGATTCAGTCTTGAGGCCATGCTCTTTAATTTTGTCGTTTGATGCTGAGGACGGGTTACTTTTATTGGTTCAATTATTTGATGGCTGAGGAGTTATACTCACTGTTTCTGCTTGATTTGGCGGCTGTGGGGGAACCCCACAGAGTCTATCACCTCCAGCTGTGATTCTGGGCTTATTCCCATTGAGTCCATAACCTGAAGCAATGCCAATGGAGTGACCTTTATGCTGTCGGTGGCTGTGTCCATTCTCCTCTCCCATACTTTGGGCTCCATGTGCATGCCATGAAGATGCAGGGACAGAGAAGCCCGAGGAAAGGAAACAATGGAGGATGGAGCTGTCTGCCTGACTTTGGAAGGAAAGATGTCAGAGAGATGGGTGTAGTCTCCAGGCACACCTTCTTTTTCAACTTTCTTCCACTTCAAGTGGAAAGAGTCCTAAAGCAAGTCCACAGTTGATCACTCATCAGCCTTGAGCTGACCCATAAGGATCGAATCATTCTGACCTGTGAGTTTCCAGATCTGTTTTAGATTTTGTTGCTTGGAAGCCTAGAGAAACAAACAAAAAGAAACCAAGTCAGGTTTATGTTCTAGCTTGGACAATTTATTGACAACACATCTCCTCCTATCTAGGGGATATTGATATGGTTTATATCAGGTATCAACACTGTTGTGGTCCGCAACCATATCATCAGTTACCATCTCATTTGTTTATTTGTTAATAATGGATTACATATCCTAAGGGATCAGCAAGATGATTCTGTGGGCACAGGTGTTTGACACCAAGTCCAATGACATGAGTTCCATCTCTGGAACCCACAAAGTAAAAGGAGAAAAGCAATTTGCACAAGTTGTGCTCACCTCCATGTGCATGCCATTTGTACATGCATGCACCCACATGAATGATGGAGCAAAAACCTAAATGTAAGAACTATTTAAGTTATTAAATATTATATACACAATTTTATATACACACACACCTTTAAAATAATAATAATAAATCTAAACAAGAAAAAAGAGTATAATGATTAATTTTATGCCGACTTGGCTAGGCTATGGAGCCCAGTTCTTTGGTCATATATTAGTCTAGAACATTGACAGTAATTTTACATTTGATTAACATTTAAAATCAGTACACTTTAAAGCAGATTGCCTTCCATACTGTGAGTGGGCATCGCCCAATCAGCTGAAGGCTTTAAGAGCAGAGACCAGAACTCCCTGAAGAGGAGAGAATCTTTGTTCCGGATTCAATCCACAAGGCTGAAGCACACAAAAGTGTACCCATTTTTCTAACCTGTCCTGTCCTAAAGATTTTGGGCTTGGGACAATGACATTAACTCTTACCCAAGTTTGTCTATGAATTTCAGAGGAGCTAAGAGAGCCGATTTCTAAACCTTAGTATCTCCTCCTTTGGAGTGTGTGTGTGTGTGTGTGTGTGTGTGTGTGTGTGTGTGT
>CABHPR010153674.1:37288-49749 GCA_902168415.1 Peromyscus melanophrys | reverse complement strand
GTGTGTGTGTGTGTGTGTGTGTGTGTGTGTGTGTGTGTGTGTATGCAAACATGTATGTGCAGATGTATGGACCTGTGTACAAAGAGAACTGGGATGTCTTTCTCCATCACTCTCTAGCTCATTTCCCTGAGATTGGTCTCTCACTAAATCTGGAGGTAGGCTGGCAGCCAGCAGCCTGGCGGTGGACCATCCTGTTTCTACTCAGCAAGGTGTGGGGTCACAGGTACAGTCATACTTGCCTTTGTATACAGGCGCTTGGATTCAGAGTCAGGTGCCCAAATTCACATAGCAAGTGTACTTACCCACTGAGCCATCTCTCCAGCTGTTTGAAGTAACTCTCTATAACATGATTATGACACTCAAGAAAGTAACCAATTTTCTGAGTCCATATCTAGAATCTTCTTTCAGAATGTTCATCTTCTCTAGTTTCTTTGACAAGATGCCTAAAACATCACTAAGAAGAATAGACAACTTTTTCTCTTTCTTCCTTTCTTCCTTTCTTCCTTTCTTTCTTCCTTCCTTCCTTCCTTCCTTCCTTCCTTCCTTCCTTCCTTCCTTCCTTCCTTCCTTCCTTCCTTCCTTCCTTTCTTCCTTTCTTTCTTTCTTTCTTTCTTTCTTTCTTTCTTTCTTTCTTTCTTTCTTTCTTTCTTTCTTTCTTTCTTTCTTCCTTTCTTCCTTTCTTCCTTCCTTTCTTCCTTCCTTCCTTCCTTCCTTCCTTCCTTCCTTCCTTCCTTCCTTCCTTCCTTCCTTCCTTCCTTCCTTCCTTTCTTTCTTTCCTCCCTCCCTCCCTTTCTTCCTTCTGTTCTTTCTTTTGGGTTTATTTGGGACTTGAGTGCTTGAATGGGAAAGTCTCTAACCTTTGTTTGTCTGTATCATATTAAAAGCCCAGTATTTGTGAGCTAATTTCTCTGTGAGTCTTTGTGTCTAGATTTTATATTCCCACTGAAGGCCTTCCTTTCCATAACCTATTTTCTCTACTTGTTGACTACAATATAAGTTCCATGAGATCACAAGTCATGGGGGGTCTTCCTGGTACCAGTGTAGTCCTTATGAGGTGGGCTTTTCATGAACACCAACATATGGGGATATGGTACTGAAAGGGGTAGAATACAGCAGCTGCTAAAAAATTATGTATTTCTGATTTAACTTCAGTCTTTAAAAACAGTGTGTGTGTTTGTGTGTGTACACACACACATTCATGAGTATGTCTCTGTGTGTAAGTTACAAGTTAATCTTTAGATACTATTCCTTGGGAGACATCAAACACCCCCCCCCACACCCCCCCCCCCCCCCCAGGCTCAGGATCTCTTGCTGGGACCCTGAGCTTACTGATTTGGCTAGGCCCTAAGGATCTTCCTGTTTCTGCTCCTGACCCCAGCTCTGCTCCTGTTTCTGCTCCTGACCCCAGCTCATACTGCCATGCCCTGCATTTGACTCGGGTGCTAAGCATCAGATTCAAGGCTTCATCCCCACATGGCAAGCGCTGTTTCCCACTGAGCTGTTTCTCCAGCCCCTAACACTCTAGTCCTTTTAGGTCTGTCCCAGAATAAATGGGTGACAGAGATCCATAGCAGGGTCTTCATTGCCTTCTGCTGCTTTCACAGCTGGGGTGAGGTTTGGATGCCTGATCTCCAGCACCAAAGAGCTGCAAGCTTAGGCTTCTTTCAAAACCAGTTTAATTTAGAGGATTTGAACAAAGACATGCTGGGTCCCAGCCAATTGTTCCTATAATAGCTACAAATTCAGTAGGAATAGGCAGGGCTTCTGTGGAGCCTCCTTCTGCTACTGGACCCACAGCAGCTGGTTAATCCAGCCCTCCACAAGTTGGTATTCACCAGGCAGCCAGGGGACAGTCTTTCCCTGGATGACTGTCACTGTGGACTTAGCCTTTCTTGGTTTTCCTGACTTGATTTAATGGATGACAGCATCAGTCTTTCTCTCGTTTGTCTACTACTTTTTTTTTTTGACTATAAAACTGACAGGAGGAAACAATCCCCCTTTTTTGATATTTCTGTTCAGATCGCAGCTGACCCTTGGCCAGGTTAGAGTTTCAGGAGCCTGGTGCCTGTCTTCCCAGAGGACAGCTGTGTTCGTCAAAGGGCCATAAAAGGTGGGGGTAGAGGGTGAGCCACCACCTCCTGTGGATCCTGAAGGCTTTAGCCTCAGGTGCTTGCCTCTGTTCTCTTTCCTCCTGTCCTTTAATGGATATATCCACTCAACAGATTTTCCAGGCCAGAGTTCCGAAACGTTTGGTTTGCAGTAGAATTAATTTAAATAGGTGTGTGTTGGGGCGCGGGCGGTCTACAGGGGGAAAGACTCCTCACTTTTAATTTCTGAATGCTTCCGGCTTCCAGAAGAAGTATGTAACTTTGAAGAAGCCCCAGTGGCATTAAAATGTGGAGAATGACTTCTTCCGTGTCTTTTCCACTGGGCATGGGAGATTTCTTTCTTCCCACAGTGTGGAAGGGTTGGTCGCTTTCAGCTGGGCCCTCCAGGAAACTCAATTAAACTGTACTAGGCAGTATTCTTTCCTATTTTGTTGGCAATTTCATTTGTGAATTTGTAGTTGAGGTTCCGGCCCTATAGGGGCTCTGGGTACTTGTAAAACTTTTACTTCATTAAAGTTAAAACTATTTTGATTTTTTTTTTTAATTCGTGGTATAAGCCTTGACTCTTTCTAGTGTATTTTTCGAAACTTTTAGTTTCTCTTTGGAGTCTACCTTTCAAGCCACACTCATTTCCCTGTGGTTCACACCAGCTCTGTGGCCGGGATGTTACTCTAGTTGCCTTGGCAACATGAAATATTTGCACCAAATAAAACAAACCTCTTACTTTTTTTTTTTTTTACTTCACTACAAAAAACGTGAATTCAGTACACACCTTTCAGAACCAGAGATGGACTGTTTGGTCCATCCTGTCGAAAGAGACTGGATGATGCTGCACAGATTTTCCTTGCCTAATCACAGAAAGGGCCTGCTAAGATGGCTCAGTGGTGGGTGCTTTCTGCACAAGCATGAAAACCTTGGTTCCATCTCCAACACCCATGTGAGAAGCTGGGTCAGTGACGTGCACCTGTTAACTCCAGTGCCAGGGAAACAGACAGGAGGATCCCTGGAGCCTGCTGCCCTGGCAGCCTCGACAGATAGGAGAGTCCCAGAACTCTGTCTTAAAAATTAGGGTAGGGGTTGCTGTGGGATGGAGCCTACCACCAAGCTTGGAGACCTGACTTCTACTCTTCGAAGTCACGTGGTGGAAGTAGAGACTGATTCCCAGCAGTGTCTTCTAACCTCCACGTGTTACACCCACAACCACACCCACCCACTCACACCCACACCCAGTGCTAACAGCGGTTTATCTCATCTCCTGGTTCAGCCAAGGAAGACCTCCTTGCTCTTCTTCCTTCTCTTCTTCTCCCTCTGTTATCCTCTCTATAGGTCAAAAAAAAAAATTGAGAAATGCCAGTTGAGCAAGAATGGGCAGAGGTGGGGTCCCATTTTTCTGATTTGATCAACAAAGCCAGGCGGACAGTTTAGAAGAATGATCAGCAGTATAAAGTTGGGAGTCAGAATGATTTGAAACCCTGATCCTGCCCTCCGAAGCACCTACTTAACTTCCTTGAGTTTTCTGTCTCTGTGTAAAATGAGAATACAGTCATTGATGAGTTGGATGAGGCCCAGTCTGGCAGTACAGCTATGGGCCAGTCTGCCACCCCAGTTATTACTGTTTGGGAGACTGAATCAGAAGGATGGCAAGTTCAAGGCCTGCATAGGATATTCAGTGAGTTCAAGGGCAGCTTGGGCAACTTAGTCAGAACTTGTGTCAAACCAAAAGAAGGAAAAGGAGGGCTGTAGCTCAGGGGCAGAGTACTTTGGCCAGTGTGCATGAAGGTTCAATCTCCTTCAGATACAATTCAAAAATCATTAATGCTTAATAGACAGCCTGGCACAGAAGCATCCACAGCCACCTTTACTATCATCTAAAAGCTTTTGAGCTGAGCAGCATCATTTCTGTGGGTGCTTATACTAACAACAACACCTATATAAATAGCTAAGAAGCCCATTTTTTTTAAATCCAGTATTTACCACAATTGGTTGATTAAGGAATTCTTTTTCCACTTTTTTTCTTTTCTTTTTTTTGTTAGTAGCAAAAATATTTGACTAAGAGATCCATATTTCTCTTTGCTGGTTGTGTTCTTTGACACCCATTCAGGGGAAACTGAATCCTATGTTATTCAACCCTCCTCTTTCTCCAGTTATGACAGGAGGCTCTGTCAGTCCTGGTGGAACTGATTACATAGGCGTGCAAGAGATCAATGCTCTAAGTTGGAAAACAAAGCAAAACTCAAAAGCCCACATCCACCTGAGAAACATTGGCAGTGTGTACTGAAGACCTTGTGGTGGGATGGTGGTGTGAGGTCCTAGCCTGTGATTTTTTTCCCCTTCCATATCAGCAATCTGCTTATTTTAAATCAGCTATGCCCAAAGCACACATCTGCTTCTCTCCTGATTTTTATATTCTGAGGAGACTTATGAAATTTTGACTCTGAAAGTAAAATTCGAATTGTAGGGACTGGAGAGATGGCTCAGTGATTTAGAGCACCAGCTGCCCTTTCAAGGACCTAGATTTGATTCCCAGTGCCCACATAGTGGCTTACAACTATCTATAATTCCCGTCAGGGGATCCAGTGCCCTTTTCTGGCCTCTGAAGCACCAGACATACCCACAGTGCCTATGTGTACATGTGGGCAAACACTCAGACACATGAGATACAAATAAATCAATCTTTCAGAAAATGTCAGCTCTAGAGAGAAGGCACCCCTCCTCGAGGACTCGGAGATATTTAATAAGCACTGAAGGGAAGAAGGCATCTGGAGTTTCCCTCAGGGTCGTACACGACCAAGTGCGATGCTGAGTCAGGAGAACGTCTTTCCCTTTCAGTCAAGCATTGCTAATGTGATCGGTCCGTACAGTGCAGACATACAAACACACGGTGAGAGGAGACACAGCACTTGCCTCACAAGCCTGATGAGCTTGAGCCCATGGTGGGAGGAAAGAACCAACCCCTGAAAGTTGTTCTCTGACCTCCAAGAATGACATAGCATGTGCATGCCTACACCCACATATGCACGTGTCACACACACACACACACACACACACACACACACACACACACACACACAAATAAAAAAAATCCACAGGGACCTTCTCACTGTTAAAAAATTCCACTGACTTGGGCCTGCTGGACCCAGGAGGAAGGAAGCATTCACACCGGAAGTGCCTTGTTAATCTCACATCTAAAAAGAAGGTAACTTCCTTCCGCCGTAAGACAGGTCTACCGCTAAAGCTGGGAGGTGGAAGCAAGTGGGAGGGCAAGTGGATCTGAGGCAAGCTTAGACTCTAGAGGGATGTATCTACGGGGCCAGCTTAAGAGCTGAGATGTGCCATAGGGTGTTTGTGGTGGCCTAGGCCTGTAATCCAGGTTTTTAAGGGCTAAGGCAAGAGGGTTGTGAGTTGGAAGCCGGTGTGAGCCACACAGGGGAACCTGTCACAAATGAACAGAATAGCAGAATAAACAAACAAACGCATGAACAAAGCATTGTAAGCCAGTGAGAGCATGGGTTATCCCAAAGGGATTTCTTTCAGGTTTGTCTCTGAGTCACCACGGAGGAGGAAGTACAGTCCTTTGGTTTCTGCGGCAACTCCGATGTAATATGTGGTGTTTCATTGACTCTATACCCTTGACTGTATTAGAATCACACTCTCATCTTAAATGAAGGCGTGTGGGAAGGAGTCCGGAAATACAGTCTTATTCCTCTCAGGCTGAGTGGCACCTGCTGGTCATTCCTCTGAGCTTTTGTTCATCTATAAAACCAGCACGTGGTCTAGTCAAAGACCTACCACCTGGCTCAGCAGATGACATGGGATCAGGTCTCTTTCAAGTCACTCACACAGGCAGAGGACTTGTTATTATTGGTTAACTAGTCCCTATGTCCTCCAAGGTAATTTTTTATTTTCAGAATGGAATATGTTCATTTCAGGCTCGAGGCTCCTCCCTTAACCTTGCAGTTACAACTAGCCCATTGGGTGATTTTTACTTATGCCAGGAGTTGCTATAGTAATTCCCCCTTGTTTAGTCAATAGCAGCATTTAGTAGTAAAAATGTCAAAAATTTACCAACCCACTAGGTTCTTTGTCTAAGCTGCCCCAAAGGCAGACAGAGCCAGCTGCTATCAGCTTAGATCTTCTAGCTCAACTCAAGTCCTCTGTGAGAGCAAGGTATGTGTTTGCATCTGACTGCAGGAGACAAGGCCGAGGATGTCTTCTTTTGTCAAATGGAGCAGACAATGTAAGGGGCTTGATTCCCTGCCTCTTTCTTTTTCCTTGTGAAGTTTTGTTTCTCCTCCAGTCCTGCAAATAAACGCTGGGCCAAGGCTCATGCAAATGAAGGCTGTGGGTTCCTTCAAGAGAGTTTACAAACAGAATCCTTGAGACAGAAGGAGGTATTTGGGGCCTTTGTGGTGGGTGTAAATTTGACCTGAAGAGCACTTTAGGTCCTGACGGTTTAACATCTGCAAGGCTTGTCTTCTAATGCAAGAGGGAATTCTTGTCTTTTGTCAAAGGAAGAGTTGAGTTAAATATTGCACTTTTTGTTAACTAATATCTAGGCATATCTTATATCCTTTGAGATACCCAAAGCAGGTGAGACCCAGAGCTGAGCTGGGGTGAACAGGATGAATGGAGTTGAAGGGTCGAAAGGTAATTCCAAATCTCTTAAAAAACAAGCAAATAAATAAACAGCAATAACTAGCAATTAAAAAAAAATCAAGATTTTTTAGAGTGCTTCTCAGGGCCTGTGGCTGTGGCTCAGATGATAGAAAGATTGCGTAGCATTAATAAAACCCCTGGGTTTGAGCTCCAACACTGAAAAAAAAAAACTAGGTATGGTGGTGCAGGTCTGTAGATCCAGAACTCAGAAAGGATCAGGAATTCGAGGTCAATCTCAGCTTCATGAGTTCAAAACAGTCCTGGTCCTTCTCATGAGATGTTGCCTCAACACCCCTCCTCCTCCAAACAGTTATTCCTAATTGAAATGCTAAAGACATAACTTTTCCCATACTGCTCAGCACAGCCTGAGTACAGTGCAGCATAGAGTAGCTGCTGAGTGAATGAATAATGAGTGCACAAAGGGATGAGTGGATGGGCATCCATGGGATGAGTCTAGAGAGTGTTACTTCAGGAACCCTAGTTTTTAAGTGCTTCAAAACACTTATTTATTTACTTATTGCTTGATTGATTGTGTGGTGGAGGCAGAGGGCAGAGGACAACCTGCAGGAAATGGTTCCCCCCTTCCATCAAGGGAGTTTCTGGGATTGAACTCAATCATCAGGCTTGGCGCAAGTATCTTTGCCCATTGAACCAGCTTGTCAGTCCCCAAACGCCTACTTTTTTTCCTGCATCTCTCTTGCAGCATTTGATGCATTTTCAGCTCATTTGCAATCATGATTTGAGGACTTTGATCACTAAGATGACCACGACTTACTTTCCTGAACTCTTAAGACGCTATGTGGAAAATACAAGCTGGTGTGATACAGAAGAGACTCAATAGGTTTTCTATTTCTTTAGTTTTACTGTTTGTCTTTTCCTCAGGTTCTGGCTTGGTTTTCATTTACCCCTGACCATGTGCTCCAGTGAGCTTGGTTGTGATGGGACTGAAAAAGTTGATTTTCTACTTTATTTTTATTTTTTGAGTGTGAGTTTGCATGTGAGGTCTGGGGTGAACATCCGATGTCTTCCTCAATTGCCCTTCTACCTTGTCTTTTGAGACAGGGTCTTTCACTATCTGAACCTGGAGCTCACTGATGGGGCTTGGCTGGCTGGTCTGCAAGGCCCAGGACTCCTCCTGTCTCTGTCTCCTCGGTGCTGAGACTCGCAGCTTTGAATGTGGGTGTTGAGGACCTGAACTCAGATACTCAAACTTGCATGGCGAGTATTTTACTTTCTGAGCTGTCTCCTGTCCCCCAAAAAGCTTCTTCTGTGCTCCAAGATTCTATTATCACAAATCCAGTTCTAGAAGATAAGGGTATGACCCCTGGTAGGTTGCCCACACTCCAGGGTGGACTCCGTTCCCAAGATGCACTGGGCAAAACAACCTGGACTCAATGTGGAAAAGAATAAAAAAAGAAGAAGACATCTCAGACTTGGGTGGGAAGGGATCGGAGGTGGAGAGGATGATAAGGGAAAGAGTTCAGGGTGTAGGAATATGTTGAAAATAGATTGAATGAGTTTTCAAAGGGTTAATAAAAATATGATTTTAAAGTGTTCAACTCATGGATGTATATATGCCCATTGCTCTCTCTTGCTATACATATGAGCAGGTGATACAATAATTAGCTGCTTCTGAAATATTTCTGAAATATTAATGGACTGTCTATTTCTTAGAAGATATCTGGTTTCAAATTTTCATCTTTATTTGGCTATTATAATACTAATTCTATTCTTTAAGATCTCAAAGGTATAGATAATTTCCCCACTGTTTAAGATTGTTGCTCATGTTTATCAGTACTTATTATCATTGATTATGAATTATTTTTCTGGAATTAGAAAAGCTTCATGATGTTGCTTCCAGATGGGAATATAGAATTAGATAACCTAAATCTGTGGTTCTAGGCCACTATCATTTCTATTTGAATTCATAATAAACTATCTATTTTTTTATGAAAAAAATAAAGTTTTCAACTAATTACTAGGAATTTGATTTCAAATCTGTTCTGAAACCATCACTTAATTTAGGAAATTATGTATGTGACTCCCGAAGCATGGAGAAGTCTTATAATGAGATTGCATGTACAAGGAACACGTGCATGCTTTGAGAGAATGTTATGCAAATGGAAGACTGAGGGTGTTGGAGGGCAGAAATCATATAAAAAACCTATAACAGGCACTCAGTTAATGTTTTTTTGGTACAAACAAGTAATGATAAGCTTTTAGATAATACCTTTCTTTGGGTTCATCCCTCTATCTATCTATCTATCTATCTATCTATCTATCTATCTATCTATCTGTCGTCTATCTGTCTATCTGCCTGCCTGTCTGTCTATCTATCTGTCTATCTACCATCTATCATCTGTTTGTTTTGTTTTTTGAGACAGAGTTTCTTTGTGTAGTACTGGCTTTCCTGGAACTAGCTCTGTAGACTAGGCTGGCCTCAAACTTAGAGATTCGCCTGTCTCTGTCCCCCAAATGCTGGGATTAAAGGTGTGTGCCACCACTGTCTGGCTAAATATTTAATTTTTAATAGGATGAAGCCTTGCAGTATAGTTTATGGCATACATCAGAGAAAGACCTCCAGAATTCAAGTTTATAATTACAGTTCTTTTTGCTTTCTGCTTTTAACTTAGGCACCTCTTAATGTCTACCCCCAAGTCCTGCATTTTTCAACAACTCTTACATGGCTAATATTTCACTAAAATCTGTTGAGCCCTAGAATTGTGTCTGGAGCTGTGACAGCTACCTTCAGTAGCATGTGTCCAGATGCTACTGAAGGTAGATTTGGGCCATGTGATGAAGTTCTGGTCAGGGAGATACAGTTAGAAAAAGTGTGTATCATGCTTAACCTGAGGCCTTAAAAGGTTGCATGTGTATTCTTCATGCCCATTTCCTGTGAACTCTATCTAGCAGAGCAGCAGTGAGCTGTGGAGTAGCTTTGACCACACAGTAGTCAAATGCACCCTCTAGAGCTGCAGAGAAATACTATGGCAAGGAGCTGGGCTGTGACTGACCATGAGCAGAACAGGCCTGTCTGCTTGCCTTGGGCTGTGATACAAGAGAGACACAAGTCTCTGTTGCTCTAATTGCTGTCTTATTCTTTTAGAGAAGCTAAACCTTTGGCTCTGTTTATATAGGAAATTGGCACCTGGAGAGGAATGTTATTGTCACAAGCCTGAAATATGTGTCATCAACTCTGAGGGTGGTTTAGCAGATAGTGAAATAAAAGCAGTATGTGTGTGCAATGGACTGTTAGGAGATACTGAGTACTGCTTCAACCGCTTGTCCAATTACATAAGAGCCAGGAAGAGTCAACTTAATAGTCCCGGAGAGATGTGGAAGAGGCAAATTTGATTGAAATTGGGACGAAGACACCTACTAGTTCATGTAACAGGGATGATGGTTGGGTAAGCCAAAGAAAATAGCATGTTGAAGACAGGGTACAGCATATCAAAACAGGACACAAGGGACTGGAGATGTAGCTCAGTTAGTAAGAAGATTCATAGCACATATGGAGCCCTGAGTTCGATCCCCAGCACCACTTAAGCCAGATGTGATGTTGCATGCTTGTACTTCTAGGACTAGAGAGTTGGAAGCAGGAGGATCGGGAGTTCCAGGTAGCGATGCCAGCCTGGGGTACATGAGATCTCGTTTCCAAATTTATAAACAACGAATAAATAAGAGCTATCCCTATACTGAAGCAAAAAAAAAAAAAAAAAAAAAAAAAAAAAAAAAAAGGTCCCAGGGCTTATGGAAAAAGTGGTGCAGGGGGATAAAAGAAAAGAACTAAGTTTAGTTAAAATAAAACATCATGAAAAATAGAGACGAAAGTTAGCGTTTCTGTGGGGTTTATGTTCGTCATTAACTCCGATCTGAAATGTTACGCTGATCTATTGAGACTATTAATCTATTGAATTACTTCTGCAGTTCTGGAGATCAAACCCAGTTCCTTGCACATGCTAAGCAAGGGTGGTGGTACCGGTGAGCTACACCCCTCATCAACAGTACTGAGATTTTAAATGTGGCAGAGAACTGGGCCAGCGAGATGGCTTTGCAGGCAAAGGTGCTTGAAGAGAGAACCAACTCCTGAAGGTTGGCCTCTGACCTCCACACATTCTTCTTGGTGCTACACGCACATGGGGAAAAAAAGAATAAATAAATGTGGAAAAGACAGGAGGGAGGAGAGGTCACTGAAGAAGTACTGACTTGTTCCTTGATATGCAAATCTGAAATTGCCGATGAGATGAAAGTTAAGATCATCACGACTTTGCAGCCTATTGCTGGGGTAACACCACGCAATCTCCGAGGCTCTTCCCGCACTCCTGTCTCAGTGAACTGTCTGCAGCTCTGCTTTCCCTTCACCTTGAGGTTGAGTTAGTGACAGACTCAATGCTGTCAATGAAAGGATCAGCACCACAAGGTTTGCTATATTTAGCATCCACGGCCTCTCAAATTGAATTGCCCGCTGAAGGCGGTTGATGAGACTGGTACCCACAGTTGGATTTGAGACTAAGGAAACGGAGTAGCCGCTTGGAACAAGCGTTGACTTCTGACAGCTTAGTACATAAGAGCTGTTAGACAGGAAGAACCGGGCTTCCTTCTATCTGGAAGGGGTCCCCCTTCATCACTTTGGTTTCAATTGGTTTTGAAGTGTACTGAAAGAGTTCTTTTGTTTCCCCTCTGAGCGAGTTAGTTTGGACTGTAAGGCTATCTGCTTTTCTACATCTCTGTTTGACACCAAGTTGACCTCTGTTTACCTCACACTTGCTAAAAAAGGAGGCATAACTAAGACCAACCACCTTGGTGATAAGGGCAAGAGAAAACAAACAGTGAATGACCCTTTAGGGACAGGTGACTCACTATTAATGACTAGAGCCACACAACTAAGCAGGAGACTGGGAACATCTAACTTGGGCTTTTCATGGGTGTTGAGGCCAGGGTCTTTGGGCTCAGAAGTTTTGTCCTTTGGAGTAGAGTTCTAGGCTGCACTTTGGCAGTAGTTTGGCCTATTTTACACATTCAGTGGGCAGGGGAAGTGAACTATAGTTTCTTTGCTGGTAAGTCTGTTACAAGTCATAACTTCCATGTTTTGGTTTAGATGACTAATTCCATAGGTTGGTCAAGTCCCTTGAAAGTACAATCTCCAGAGTTACTTTCAGTGACTGATTCAAATCTCCCCTTGGAGACATTGACCTTCCTCACCGCTGCTATCACTTGGTCTAAAAGAAACTACCCAGCCAAGTGCGGTGGCATACATTTGTAGTCCCTGCAATCTGGAGACTATAGAAGGAGGACTGTTGTGAGTATGAGGCTAGCTTGGCTACATCGAGAGTTGAATGCCAACTTGGGCTACTTAGTGAGCTATACTGTCTCAGACACAAACAAAACCCAAGCAACCTACCAGTCAACTAACCAAATAAACAAAAAAGCTGCTTGAAGGTTTCTTGAATACTGCTTAGCTATTCTAGAAATAGGAATTCTGGCAATTTCCACGATTTGAGATTAAGACTGTTTGACAGACCTAAATCAGAATGGAAAAAATAAAGCAAAAACTGTTGGTGAGGATGTAGGGATAAAGGAAGCCTCAGATAACACATTGCTGGTAGGCGTCCAAGTTAGTTCAGTCACTACGGAGATTAGTATGGGGCCCTGTGTGTGTGTGTGTGTGTGTGTGTGTGTGTGTGTGTGTGTGTGTGT